>CBXJ02000394.1:0-20648 GCA_000612645.2 Trichuris muris | reverse complement strand
ATGGTCGGACTAAACTGCGGCCGTTGGGACTACATATTCAGCTACATAAAGGCGTTCCGCCAATGGCCTGGGTATCTCCTGCCTGACAGAGAGCAAGTGACAATGACTGTACCTTTTATGCGCGCCTATGCCAAGTACGTGATCAAGATATGTCACAAAAGGGGTGCTCATGCTATAGGCGGCATGTCGGCTTTCATACCAGTCAAAGGGGATCCAACGCTCAACGAGCGAGCGTTAGCGCAGGTCACTGAGGACAAGCAACGCGAAGTCAACGACGGACACGACGGTACATGGGTGGCACATCCCGGGCTTGTACCCGTAGCAATGGATATCTTTGACAAGGCAATGCCGCAGGCGAATCAGGTAAGTTTGTTAACTTGCCCAGCTTGTGCTAGGATCTATGGAGGACATTTTAGTTGGGAAAACAGTTAATCGACTTTGAGCCGGAGGCAGCCGACTTTGTCGCCGTACCATCGGGCAACCGCACTGAGCAGGGTCTCCGAAGGAACGTCAGCGTCACCCTGGGCTACCTAGAAGCTTGGCTTCGAGGCAGTGGCTGCGTTCCGCTGTACAACCTGATGGAGGACGCGGCGACGGCTGAAATCAGTCGCTCCCAGCTTTGGCAGTGGGTTCATCACGACGGCAAACTGGCGGACGGCAGGTCAATCGCGTGGAGTTTGGTCGACAAGGTGATCACCGAGGAGGTTGACGAGTGGAAGCGACGAGGCGTCACCTCCAGCACCCTGTTCGAGGCGGCCGACTTGCTCAGAGAGCTCGTTGTTAGCAAGGAGTTGCCTGAATTTTTAACGCTCAAGGCTTACGACAAGCTTATCAAGAAGGGCCTTTAGCGTATCCCCTTTCCATTCTTTGACCATTTTTTATCTACACCCAAATTGGTTGTTAGGTTGCTAGGACTGCCAACACAGCGCCTTGTTCGGCTGAACGACCCCCGCATGCCTTGCGCTGAACGAAGGCTGGAGATGGTATGCAAACGATTTCCCTTTTTGTTTACCGGCCAAATAAATGATTTTAACCATTACGCTGAGCTGACGGCGCCACGTAGACATCCCGTTCGCCTTTTCACACTGTTGGTAATGATTTGCAGGTCGTGAATTGATTGCGTGTCGGTAGAAGCTGTACGGTGCCCATCAGTTTACGCAGCGCCCAACATTAAAGGTATACTACGCTTCATTTGGGTGAATATTTTCTAAATTCCAGTGCAGCGTCGGCATGGCGCATGCCCGCCCACGTTGAACTTCTAATGGCGATTCGTTTAGAACGCATTATTAAAGTATTGGCATCGCCTCTCGCCAACTCTGCCCTCTGAGCAAATGGAGTACGGTAGCGTAGGTTCACTGGTCAGGTGTTTCCTCGCAGCTCCGCTTGACCAGGGAATTTTTGCGGCAGCCGTTAAGAACATTAGTGTCTGATGGCTGCGGACGGACAGCCTAATGGATCCTAAGAAATCGTTGGTAATGTTGGTAATTGGAGCTATAATGAAAACGGTACGTTGTCAGCAATTATGTCATAGCATGTTCTTAGAGGGAGCACTCAGTGACTGCAAGCAAATTAGCGCACCTGTAAACTTCGTGGCATTATCTTCCAAGTTGCCGCATTCCGCTGTTCTGCAGTGCGCAAGGCTACCTATGCTCAGCGAAATTCTTTTACTAAACCAGCGCATCTGCATTCCTACCTTACCAGCGTCGGATGGTGTGCTTCATTCCAAGATGAGAACGAAACGTAGTTCATTGCCCTTTCGCTAGCCGTGCAAAGGGCTCAGTTGCTTTACTTCCTCTT
Organism: Trichuris muris; assembly: GCA_000612645.2. Classification (NCBI taxonomy): domain Eukaryota; kingdom Metazoa; phylum Nematoda; class Enoplea; order Trichinellida; family Trichuridae; genus Trichuris; species Trichuris muris. The sequence continues at coordinate 18,851 of CBXJ02000394.1, read as the reverse complement.
TTCAGTGCATATGGTGTATGGCACAGATAAGACATAGTATTACTGCGATAGCGCATGATTTATTTAATGTTGAACACAATCCTCCACGGTACTTAGTGGTCTGTGGGACACTATTGGGATGGATAAATGTCTCATCGTAAATTGCAAACGTCTTTGTCTTACTATTTCCTTAATAGAGCAGCAACTTGTGCACAGCCGTAGGTGGCAATGCTCTGCCTCTGGAGAAGCCGCGTCTGGGTTGTCTGAGAAATAACTTTGCGATATTTTCAAAGCTGTCTGAACTTCTGCCGTTCAAATAGTGTTCGTCTAAATCGGGGCCTTGTTAGAGTTTCACTTAAGGCGCAAGTGTAAGCTGGTTACTCTTACTAACGTATTGGTTGACCAGTTCTTGCAGACCTGTGAAATCCTTCAGTACGCCATGTTCTCCGTCCGTACCAGGGACGGGGTATTCCTCCGCGAATGCTACTATCCATAGAAGAGCACAGTGCACAAGAGCAACAGTCAGCGTCATCTCCTGAAGCGTCGGTTGTCTACCGCTGTGGCCGGCTGAAATGGATGGCTGCTCACGATTTATCTGATGATGGCCTGTGCTTATAGGCCACTTTTATAGCGTTTCCAGATTGTGTAAGCGCTATGAGAGGAGCGACCAATTCTGCACGCCTCCTGGGATCGCTTCGCTACTAGGCAACAGCCGTTACAATGAAAGGCTTTGGCATTTAGAGTTTCAAAACGTCTTATTGTTCATGTAGTCTGCCGGCAATGCTTGCAAAGCCCCATAAGAATTCAGCGATCGAAGATGCACCGTGATTATGGAACACCCGCTCTGTCGCCATGCTAATTGTAATGCAATGTACTAATAATATAAGTAGCCATACAGGACTGCTCAATTAGCCCCACCCGGGTGACGACTCTTTGGTTGCATAATTGGCAGTTCCGCCTTATTCACGATACCAATTCGGCCTTGAAGCCTGAGGAGCCAAAAGTTTGAACTTATCACCATCCGTTTCGTTGGCCACCCTTGGGGAAGGTCGCCTGAAAGGTGTTGGCTTGTTTTATTACAATACTTTATGTATCCCAACCGTTGGTTTCATAATTTTTGGCTTCTTTGGATTTCGCTTAACGACTAGCCGAAGGAAAAGGTCGATCGCAATTCTCGGGAGTTCTTCACTAAGGGAGAAGAAATTTGATTATTTGCATAAGAATTGGTCAACGACATTAAATTGACGATACGGGTGCTTTGGAACTGAGGCGCAACCAGCGAAGGTGGCGTTCATGATTTTGAAAAGCTCAGATCCCTCAATTGTACGTCCGTCTGGGCGGTAGGGCAAAGCTGATTGGCAGGTCAGCAAGTCGCAATTTTAAAGTAACGTTGACTTGCGCAAATCATTCCAGTCAATGTCAATTACTTCTGTCCTTTTTGCAACGCTATCTCTTCACCTGTTGTCAATTTGTTCTGATTAGGTTCGACCTTCCTTCATTGGGCTGTCACTTTCCATTCCACGATGGTTGGCGGGGCAGGACGACGTGGCGACGGTATTCCAGACGGCCGTATTCCCGTTCATTGATTCGTTTACTGCAAATGCCTTTCTGAATAAAGTTTTCCATAACCGGACGCACGGGAGTGAGCGACTTTTTGCGCTTTGGGGAGCTTCGCTTGACTTGCCACCTGCCAGATGGAAAAGGTAACAATTATTAATATTGGATGGGGCGCGACTTGACGTTTGCGCTATGCTGCTTCGATTATGGAAGCGGTGCTCTCTGGGGTAAAGTATGCTTGGCGAATGCAGGGTCCATCTGCTTTGACACGCCGACCTCTCGTATTTGTAGCCTTCTCTACCGCTAAGGCGCCTTTTTGTGCGGCCGACGCGCCTACTTTAAATATCCTTTGAACAGTAGCCTACTGCACAACACCTGGTGCCCGTACATTTTATGAACACGTGAGTTAGGTTTGTGACTCACCATGGAGAAGCCCTAAGGCCAGTGTTTCCCAACGGGGGCGATTTTGATGCTCCGGGGGCGATGAAGGCCGGGGGGTGATAGAAGGCTAAGGCGCGAGGCCCTTTGGCCGTCGGTTCATCGTCCCTTCGACCTCGATTAGTCAGAGGGACTCTTGAAAAACCCTCTCTCCTCCCCAACGTTGCCACGTCATCCAAAGACGATTGCCGTGAAAAGCCTATACGCCGATTGACACCGATATGCTTGGCCGTACCGGCTCGCCCGGAGCCACCTCTATGTAGCGTGTCGCGGGATAGTGACGTGAAAAGCTATTTGCCATCTCCCCAAAAGGCGCCAAGAAAATGACGTCATGCCAGCAAGGCCCAAGAAATAGTGGTGCAAAACGGAGGGAAAGAGCAATTTTGGATCTTTTCTGTCTCGTTCCCCGTCATACTGTAACTTCCTGGTATGACGTCATCCACACGTTGATTGGCCCGTTAATTGTTGGAGACATAGGTGGCGCCACCGTGACATTTTGCAGGCCGAGCGCTCGAAGCAATCTTTCCTTCCCTTACCTAAGCCTAAACTATAAAATAAGAGTCATGTCAATCTTTCCTTTTAAATTACGAAAGCAACACGACCGTGGGCATCGTTTTCTGCCCTTACCTAAGCCTAAACCATAAAATAAGAGACATGTCTCCCTTTTAACTTACGAAGGCATCTTACAAAGGCTCTTGAAGTTTACGATCGCTAATGCATCTCGGCGCCCTCTTCGTAGCATTTTATATCAGCGTTCGGCAACAGAAACGTCATTAGCGCTCCCTAGCGACATGATAATCAAGTAGGGGGAACGAAACAGAAAAGACCCGCAATTTTAACCCCGTGCGCGACCACAGAGCCTGCGGGGGTGATGACGACGTCTAAGGGGGCGTCTAGGGGGCGATGGCGGGCAAAAGGTTGGGAAACACTGCCTTAGGCTTTAGACCATCGAAACAGGGGCTATGTAAAACTTTATAAAGTGTTTGTGCCTTCATTGTGGAATACTTCAGTGGAGCCCAAATGAAGTGCGCGTGCTTGTGAAAGTGCTATTAATATTAGTGTCATACTCTTTGATCACAATACTGTCGTTTCGATTTTAACTCTTGTTCATGAAAACGTAGTCCGTTCGCAATTGAACGAGCATTGCTGTAAGCAAACACAGCATCCAGGGCTTTCAGAATATCGGAATATCGCATTCACGGGGATGTATCGCAATTTACTTTGCGCTGAGAGCAGGAAAAGGTCATTCCCCAAAGCTCCGTTAATAAAGGCATCTTTTTCCGTCAACGAGTTGAAAATATTCCGCAAGTATTGAGTACTTATGTGAAATATAGTATTCACATTGTAATCTTTGCAGAGCTCTACGCAAAGGGTCGAAAGCTGCGATCAACCGAATTAGGTAGGCGTAATTGATTTCTGTCTAATCTCCAGGAAGTCATGGGAACTCTTTATCTCCCACTATGGGGCTTAATTTCAAATCCCCAATCTTCATTATTGATTACCACATTTGAGCGAAATAAATTGGTCCAGTTAGTTCCCATGGTATGGCCAAGTTGCAGCCACTACAGATGCCTGATGTGCACCTGTTTAATGTGGCAGCACATCGTGCTGCGGACGAATAGCAGGATTCGCTCCGCTGAATTGTCTGGTTATTGACCTTTCTTATTTAATTAATTTACGACCTGCTCATTCAAAACAGTTGGGCAATAACTGGCCTATCCTTGCTGTTGCCGAATTGTTATTCGAACGCTATTCGCACGGCCACATTGAAGCTCTCCATTCGGTTCAATACTTCTCCTACGTGAAGGAGACGGCGCGGGATTAGTGATAGGTAAAACTGACATTGCTGGTGTCGTTGCATCTTGATTTGCTGAAAGGTCACATATTTTCCAGTGCCAGTCTCTGCGCTCCATACAAATTGTGACACTAAGCCACAGCCATTGGGAAGTGCTCTTGAACCTTTTCGTAGGGATATTTATCCTGCGAACTGTTAATGCTCTAATCATATCAACAGTATGCGTATGCTGATTCTGCGCAGCGAAGGAAATTGATTTGCAAGGGTGAGTAAGCAACGTACGCGAAGATGTTCACGTTCTGTTACGTGTCATCCGTGCTAATAACTTCGGTAAGGCATTCTGTCCTTTTCCATTTGTTATGTCATTAGCAGTTGTTGTTGTTGTTGTTGTTATTGTTGTCGTTATTGCCCCCTCTGCGCTTTTAACTGTATTGCTTTCATTCAGCCTTTCCAAGTTTGTGTATTCCTACGTAACGAATTGACCCGCACGTATTTGCCACAACGGTCGCGCCTGATAGTCAACGTTACGTTTATTGATGAAACCTTTTACTACGATTCAATTCAAATAGAACACCATTGACTTTGCATTGCTCGTCGTTGATGCGTTGAGAGTGAAAGCAAGAAGATGAATTATTTTTACCAAGTATTACTTCAAGTTCCTATTAATACTTTACTATCACTTGAACCAACCCATTTTACCCATCTTGATAACCACGTCTGGGCAGTATATTACTGAAACGTACTGAAAAGTCGCAAATGGGTATCCTTCTAGGCAGATCACCTTACGCAGCGAAGTTACTAGCAAAAATTGATTCCGTAAGTGGTTGTGAATTCCATTAATGGGCGCCGCCTAAGTGCACATATTTAGTATTGCGCTCATCTTTAATGATCTGAGTGTTTGTGATCCTATTCACTGGACGGGTGTAGGATGACCCGAAAGCTACGCTTTGGACCATCGTGCGCCACTGTTCCTTTTTTTTGAAAAGAAACTTTTTTCCATGAACGTGGCTTCGAACAACGGGTAGAAAATGTTCCGTGACTTCTCAATTCGTATATATATATATATATAATTGAAGATGGGGTTTCTTTTGACGGGGTAGAGTTTCATGTTGTAAACCAAATACGGCAATAACCCGTTAGACGAAATCGTTTATTCCAAAAAGGAAACAAGCGTAGCTTTCGGAACCAACCTTGTTCCGTCCTCAGCGCTAAACAATAACCTTTGTTGTTTAGCGTTTAGCGGTTATTGGTAATCAACAAAGGTTATTGTTTAGCGCTGAGACGGAACAAGGTTGGTTCCGAAAGCTACGCTTGTTTCCTTTTTGGAATAAACGATTTCGTCTAACGGGTTATTGCCGTATTTGGTTTACAACTATATATATATATATATATATATATATATATATATATATATATATATATATATATATTATATATATATATATATATATATATATATATATATATATATATATATATAATATAATATATATATATATATATATAGTTGAATATCGGGTTTCTCGTAACGGGTCTAGGCATGTTCGATGTCTTCAACGGCTTGTGCCCGTTCTTTCGTATTCGAAGTGTCTGAAATTAACAGAAACAACGCCCTACCAGCGGATGGATGGGCAGTTATTAGGAAAATAACAGAACACTATAGAACTTTTTCGAAGCTTTCGGAACGGTCTTGTTCCGTCGTCAGCGATTTATTGGTTGTGTAAATAACGATAAACCTTGTTCCGTCGTCAGCGACACAACCAATAAATCGCTGACGACGGAACAAGACCGTTCCGAAAGCTTCGAAAAAGTTCTATAGTGTTCTGTTATTTTCCTAATAACTGCCCATCCATCCGCTGGTAGGGCGTTGTTTCTGTTAATTTCAGACACTTCGAATACGAAAGAACGGGCACAAGCCGTTGAAGACATCGAATATATATATAGTTGAAGATAGGGTAGGTTTAATACGTCGAATCACACAAGGTAAGAAAACCCGATATGCAAGTTCCCCAACCTCAACGACACGATCAATGCCTACACTTGGTAACAGACCGGAAAGGAAAGGCATCGAAGCAAATTTGAAATTGATGCAGTTGGACGCTGATCTTTCCTGATCCTTCCTACTCACTCGACTTGTTTTCATCGGATCAACACATTTCCTCTTTCTGTGCACATGCGCAACATGTATATGCAAATGTAGGCAAAGTTGAAAACAATTTCCGGTGGTTTGTCGACACCCATAATCAGGGATTTCATCGCCGACGAATAAGTGTGTTTCCACTTCATTGCCGACAACGTGTAGATGCCAACGGTGGTGAGTTTCTCTGGTAGGGTTGCTTTCCAATCGAGTTACCGCTTTTCTATGAGCTGCGCGTTAAAACGTCCATTATTGCCTGAGCGACCTAATATTAATAGTTAAATTTTTACTTCATCTCCCTTATTTGAGGCCTAGTTGGTTCATAAGAACCGACCCCTCTTGAAAGCCATGCCATCGTTTAGAGATAGCACTGGGATGGTGTAACGGAAATAAAAGTGCCATTGTTAAAGCATCTGTTGTAGCTGCGGTGGCATGTACGGCTCAAAGTCTGTTGAGCAAGTGGCCTTGTCGTTGCGGCATCATCATGTTCGACAAATGGTCAAAGCGCAACGCAGGTTGACTTCCATGAACTCGCAACTCCAGTGTATCAGTGCCGTTCATTTATTTATGTGCTCATTATGAGAGGGCACGTAATGGCGCTTACAGATGAGATGCCATCCATGTCACGTGCTTTCCAGTCACTTTCATAATTATATCGCAACAGAGTACGTTGCTGAAAAAGTAATGGCTATAAAAAGTTTCAACATCTTGGACAATGTTAACCTTCAGTATGTTTATCGATAAGGCCAACTTATTACTTTGTTCGCTATCGTCATCCAGGCGGCAGCGTTTTAATTACAGTGCAGTTGCGTCAAGCATGAATGAGCTGCCGAGGGTAGTTGCTGCTAAAAAGTAATTACCTTATCATGCATGTTTAAGCGACTAGGGTACTTGCTGTTCATTGCTCAATATTAATGTCCACGTTCCGTATTCACAGGAGTGATTAAGGGTTCGATAGATTGAGCTGTAAAGGCTTACAGCGCTGAATATCTTCAATCAGAAATAAATTATTTCAGGACGACAATCCGGAAAACTGGGTACGCCTAGAGAGGTCACCTTCAAAAGCCTGAAAATCAAAAAATCCTGAGCGCCAAAATCCTGAATGTCCAGAATCCCGAACGTTCAAAATTCTGAACATCCGAAATGCAGAAATTTGGAAGAACTGATAGATATGAATCCTGAATGCTGGAATTGAAAGAAATCGAATTCCGGCAACGAGATGGTGCTCTTTCATTTTGTTCCCTGCCTTTGTTTCTTCACTTTTATAATAGTTTCACCACGAGTTCTTTTCCGCTACCAGACGGTCTTAAAATGCTGAAGAGCTGTTCTTGTAGGCTAGTAGTAGTCGCTGACAAGTTTAACGGCGAATTTCTGTCATGTCAATATTCGTGTGCTTGATCGCTTTGTTATATAAAGGTATATCTCTCATCTCTGCAGGTTTAGGACGCTGAAGAGCTGTAATGGACTGCAGCAAGTAATACATATCCGGAGATGATTAAATTCTAAGTTGGTATATGGGGATTACGTATGTACTTGTAACAGGATAGCTTATGCACCAACTAATCTCCGGCCCCCAAGATTTATGGCTCTTTGACACCCTTCGCTGAGGTGTGCTAGGCTCTTTCAGCAGCATAGTCCCTACGATGAGAACGGCTGTTATACAAGAATGCAGTTATAAAGAGGGATGTAAACAATTACCAGTTGTAGAGAAATGTATTTGTATTAGGTCTAAGAGTACCATCTTGGACAGTTCGATAACGTTTCTTAAGACTCCGTAACTCTACTCAGGCTCAGGATGCTTGAACAAAATCAGCAGCTGCGGCACGAAGACCTTAACTCCCCTTCAGAAATTGCAAATAATAAACCTCAATACAATTTTTCTTTATCCTGATTGGAAACAGTTTTCAGGATTTTGAACATTCAGAATTTTGACGTTCAGGATTTTGATTTTCGGGCTTCTGGACGCAACCACACCTAGAGTTTTATCATTTCCGTATTAACACGTGGTCTCATTCCCTCTAACACCTTTTATATGTACCCCGTCCTTCCAGACTACTCTCACCGCTCCAGCCAGCGTTGGAGAAGAGGTTGAACAACTTGGCAAGATATTAGGTATTATGCTTCTTCAAGAGTTTCTGCAATGTGTAGTCCTTTCGCGGAAATGATAAGATCAAGGTTCACTAGCTGCATAAATTTGAAGTAATATATGAAATTAAGTTCGATAGCCTTGCTTCATACATAGGGGAAACGGGAAGTTCTTCGAACCACAGATTCAAAGGAACATTTGTAAAACGTATCCCATTACGACAACGCCAATTTTGGATTGGACGGTTCAACCAGAAACCATACCCCATGACTGCTAATGCTAAATCCTAGAATCATCACGGATTGGGCAACTAAAAATTCTGTGGTCGTACCGCATGCATGCGAATGCTCAGATTGTTACACCTCAGCATTGTACCCCATGAAACCCATTTCGCCTTATGAAAAATTAAAGAAGCCCTCTTCACTCGTCCTAATGACGCTGTTGGCTGAGTAGTCAATGTTTGTCCAGAGCGGTATATTGTTACTACCGCTGAGGATCAGATCTGGGTAACCTCGAAAGTCTCAGTTAATAGGTGGATTAAGTAAAGGCGCCCTTAAATAGTACTACAGAACATAACATGCCAGCATTAATATTGCTCAAGTCTTACATGATGCATTAAGTCTTTTGTCATGCAAGGCACACAAAACAGCGTTGCGTTAGGGAAACAATATTAGTGCAAAGCTGTCTTGAAATCCTGACGCGTTTCTTCCCGCGATAAGAACTGCCCCCGCGCAAATTGAATAATATATGTGCATAAAAATTCGCCCATATGATGGACATAACAATTCTGTTAATGCAGGAAGAGAATAGCGGGGATGTTCAGCATGTCAGTCAGGTGAGCTTACGATTGAACGCACGAGATGGTCAGTCACATTTACTTTCCCTTGAATTTCTTCTGAGTTGCTGCTTATAGGGATGAGATTGTTTTCTGTGAATACGCAGAGATTGTTTGGTCAGGCGTTACTCCTAGCTTACGTTCGATTTATACATGATGACAATTTGATACAAGATTTGTTATTTGCTCAAGAGTTGGAAACTGACGCGAAAGGTGAGTCCATATTTTTCGTTTTGGAAAACTTCTCAGCGAAAAAAGAAATACTTCTTACAAATATAATACCCGTTGCAACTGGCGGAGCACCATCAATGCTGGGAAACCAGCGAGGATTTCTTGCCTACTTGAAGCAGGCTGTACCAAATGTAATGACTGCGCACTGCGTAATACACAGGCAGCATTTGGTTGCAAAGCACCTGAGCACACGATTGCATTGTTCACTCCAATATGCCATTACAGCAATTAACAAAGTCAAAAATAAGTCTTTGAATGTTTGGTTGTTTCGCAAGTTATGCGACGAAAACGACGAAGAGTACAATCGCCTCCTGTTCCATTCTGAAGTACGGTAGTTATCCAAGGGCAATGCACTTAATCGACTTTACGCGGTTTTTGAAACTGTTCTGGAATTTTCCGATGAGTATGTGTTGCTGTACGCAAACTTAAAAAGTTTCAAGGCGACATTGCTTACCTAGCTGGTTTATATTTCAAGTTCAATGAAGTTAGCCTACTTTTGTAAGGAGATAATTTTCCAAGACAAAAGGCGTTGTAAGCGCATTCATTACAAAGTTGCAAATGTTTGAAGGTAACCTAGCGCAAGGCGTGTTTCACCAGTTTCCAAATCTTTGCGAAATGAACGAGAATGCAAAAATGCGTGATCAGGACGTTGACGTCTACTATGACCACTTAAACATGCTGCGCCAGGAATTATGCGTACGCTTTGAAAATATTCTATGTATGCAAATATCAAGTTGGGTGATAGAACCGTTTTCTTGTGCTGAGAATGCAGCGGTAGACATACAAGAGGAATTGATCGAGTTGCAAACAAATGAAGAGCTGAGGCCAAAATTTAAAAACGGGTACCAAGCTTTCTGGCTTCATAACTTATATCCTCGCTTATGGAATTTTGTAAGAAAGTTGCTTATCGCGTTTCCCTCGTCGTATTTAGCGGAAAGAGGGTTTAGCGTGGTAACACACCTTCTGAGCATGAAGAGAAGCCGGTTGCAGATAGCGAAACGTGGTGACCTGCGGTTGCGACTGAACAGCTTTCAGCCTAACATCCAGAAATTAATTTCGTTTCGACAGCATCAGAGTTTTCACTAATTTTTCCTAAAGTTCATACGCTGAACTTTAGAAATTCATCCTTCATGCAATTGTGCATGCATGAAATAAAGTCCTGAATTGAAACTCATCCTTCATTACAAAAACTTCTTGTATACATGTGACGTCATAGCAGGGAAATACCCTGCTATGACGTCAAATGTATCTGAAGTACTAACAATAAACCAGCCAGTTTTCCGGAGGCCGCAGGGGACCAATCAGAGTAGGGGCGATTGTGATGTCCTGAGGAGCAATAGCGCGGAAAAGGTTGAGAAACACTGCCTTATAGCATTCCGCCATCAGCCGGTTAAATATGCTTCCCCACGTACTGAAAATTATGCTATTACTATGTCTGTCTTTCTATTCATATGCACGGGGCAAAAACGATGCATTTCACTGACGGTGTCACCGCACGGTTTTCCAATATTGAAGCATCCAGCTATTAGTGGAAAAATATTATTTTGTACAATTTAGTTCAATTGTGCTAACCTGCTTCGAATTTTTCCCGTCAGATTGAGCGTTTATTTCACTGAACGTTGGAATACGGAACACCATTTCATACATGTCGGTTTCGTACGAACATCCGTTAGCCAAGGAACGATTGCACATGATCTGATCTGTCGCAAAGGGTTTGCTATTAGGTCAACTTAGAGCTCTGCTGTTTGTTAAGAAGTTTCACCTTACTTTGAGGAACCGTTAAGTGAGGATTCGAGCTTCTCTTCTTTTGCGACAATGCTTTTTTATTATTGTTTTGCGTTGTATCAAAATCAGAAAGTGCTTATACATACTTCTGATGGTGGAACAATATCATTCCAGCAAAACTCATGGTTCCTTCGTTGAGAAATCGTTGAACAGTGGTAAGGACACTTAACGTTTCCTGAAATGCCCTTGTGCATTGATTTCGCTATGGCTGAGTCGACATCCTTCATTCTGGGAGCAGTTCCAATTTTCAGCTAGCGCAGTGTTTCTCACCGACCCCCTGGCCACCGACCCCTTTTCGAGCTGCAGGCTCGCCACCGCCCCCTGCATGCTCTTACTACTCCAGCGATGGTGAGAGATTCTCTGCTAACTGTAGAGCGCAGTGGTTCACCCTATTGCCGCTAGAATGGCAATCTAACAATCCGATCAAAGTGAGGTGTACTCGAAGGCACCGAAGTTTTCCTCTTTATACCCTCCAGTCTTAGAAACCGTTTGAGAACCGTTCGCCGCCGATTCTGCCATTGAGCGGCTGCAGAGGTCCAGAAGCTTCAGTCTTCTGCTGCTCCCAGGGGGACAGTACCGACCCCCTGGCCGCGCCAGCGCCCCCCAACTGCCCCTTTCGTCTCCACCGCCACCCTCAGAATCTCTGACCGACCCCCGGGGGGCGGTACCGACCCCTTTGAGAAACACTGAGCTAGCGTTTAGACCACTTCTAGTCCCGGTATATGTTCGCCCGTGAGTAGGACAAATTAACAGATTACATATCCGTTGTCAGCTTACCTATAATTGAACGCTCACCTAGCCGCTTTTCCAGGTAAGTTAAGATTCTGTGCTTCTCCTTATGTGTAATGAAGGAAGGATTTGGAAGGACTTGTAAACACGCTTTTCCAATAGAGCAGACTAATTCTCTTTATGAACGATTAAGAGAGAGAGAGAAGTTAGTTTAACGTATTGCTTAATTGGGAGACCTAATCTCGGTCCGCAGAAAATTCGTTTGCCTACCAGTATTGTCATCGTTCAAAATTCCTCTCTAACTTTCAAATTAATTACTAATGCGTAAGTAAGACTTTCTTTCGGCTGTTGTGTCCACGTGGGATCAAGTTGGCACTGCACACGCCACTGTAACTTCCCAGCCGAGTGCATGTTGCTCTGCATAAACTTTGGTTCCAGTTAGCATCCTTAATGAAAACATCCCCTTTTATGAGGATTTTAGTTAATCGTTGTCATAATTGTCAAAGTTCTTTTACTTTAGTTGGACTAACATTAACTGCGCTTTCGAGACGAATTATTTGTCTTTGGACAAGAATGTTAGCTAAATCAAATGGTATCTGGTGAAATTATTTGTCTTCTACGTGGCTCCGTTGCCGCATATTGTGTTGTCTACCGTTTGATATCTTTTTTCGGCTGTCGACCCGTTTGATAGTATCTGTAATAGATCTGAAAACACGCCCTACCAGCGGATGGATGGGCAGTTATTAGAAAGTATCACAGATAGAGAACGCTTATCGAGTCAGAGCTTTCGGCACTCACTGGTGCCGTCGTCAGTGATGGGAAAGAGGGAGAGTTTATTGCGCTGTGGGAATTTATAGTCACGCAATGGGGGTCAAGGAGGGGGGTCAGCTTGGTATGATGCAGCATCTGGTTTGATTAATAGCTGCAGTCCATACTTCGCTGATCTCCACACCTTGGTCACGATTAATCGTGCGATTGTGCCGGATGAATAGAGCTTCCTTAATCCGCCGGAGGTGTAATCAGCTTTCCCGGCAGATTTAAGTTCGGTCGCGGGTCAAGAGAGCAGTGGATGGCATGCTCTGCGACCGGGGAAGCTTTGATGGCCTCCTCCATGATCTTCCTCGGAGCGCTGGTTTGTGGCCGGCCACGGCGTACCGTATGTGACCCATTCAGTCTTTGTTCCGCATTCTTGTAACGGGTCACGTACGACATGTGTTCACGAAATCTGTGGGATAAAGTGTTGCCCGTTTCTCCAATATAGGAGGCGTGGCAACCGCACATAATTTCGTAAACTACGCCCGGTCTGCTGTCCAATGGAACCATGATCTTATCAGTTCTAACGCTCGCACGAATATTGTTGGAAGATTTAAAATGGACTGTGAAGTTTAGAGAACGACTTAAGCGTTTTAATCTTTCACCCATTCCACTAAAATACGGGACAACTAAAATGGGTTGCTGCGAAACACCGGTATTGCGCGTTAAGGTCCTTTTATTAGTAAGACACTGTTTAAAAGTTTGGCACTGAGGACGGGTACGCGAGAAGTACCCGAAAGCTCTGCTTTTGAGTGAATAAAAGCATTCAATGAATGGGGGAATCCGTGGATATTAGTTGTTTCGCAGAAAGACACTGCTTAGTGATATTATTAATGATACTAGGATACCCATTATTGATTAGAGTTCTTTTTATGTGTTTTAATTTAGAATCTAGATACTGCGAATCGCATATTTTAACGGCTCGATCGATCATGCCTTTAACTATACCCCTTTTAACTGAGATGGGATGGTGGGATGAAAAATGCAAATATCTATCAGAATGCGTCGCCTTTCTATATACTGAGGTCTGTAAGGTACCTCCATCCCTAATTACCATAACATCTAGAAAGGGGAGTTTCCCGTTGTTCTCTTTTTCTATGGTTAACTTAATGGAAGGAAAGTGGTAGTTTAAATGTTCCAGAAGGGCTTCTTCCTTTCCCAATGGCACGATGGCAAAAATATCGTCAACATATCTTTTAAAGAAAGATGGCTGGTATAATGTAGCAAAGGCCCGTTCTTCTAGATGTTCCATGAAAACTTCTGCTAAAACGGGAAATAGTGGACTCCCCATCGGAACCCCCTCTTTTTGTGAGAAGAAGCTCTCCTGAAATCTGAAATAATTCCCCTCCTGCATGCAAAAGGAAACTAATTTAATTATATGTGCGGGGATTAGCTTCGTTCTATTTTGTAAGGTTATATCTTGGTGGAGAAGATTTTGTAGCACATTTAATGTTGGATGGATCGGAATATTCGAGAATAAATCTTTTACACCGTAGCTTACTAATATCTCAGAAGATTGTAGGTTTATCTTTTTATTGTCAGTGGGAAAATCAATACAGTTTTTGACATGAGAATTCCTTTTACCTATTAATGGTTTAATAATATCTTTTAAGTATCTACATAGCCTCGTTGTTACGCTGTTTACACTAGAGACCATTGGTCTTAAGGGGAACCCCGGTTTGTGGATTTTGGGGAGTCCATAGAGTTCTGGACATTTGGTATTGTTGGTGTAAGACAAGGTTCTCCTAATGTGTGACAGTTCCAGGTCACCGGTCTCTTGAGAGAGCATATCTAGTCTTCTCATCAGTTATTTCCTAACAGTTGGAGTGGGATCAAGCTCCATCGGACGGTAGACCTCGTTTTGTAGTAGTTCTCGAACATTGTGTGCCCTGTCCAGTATCACGACTACATTACCCTTGTCGGTTTTAGTTATGGTAATACTATCCTTAAATCTAAGTCGTTTTAGTATGTTGAATTCCCCTCTGCCTAAATTAGCCTGCAAGGGTCAACCCGGGTGTAGTAGGAGGTTTGCAATTGCTCCTTTAATCTCAGCTGCCCTAATATTGTCTACCCTTTGTCGTTAACCCGTACAACTTTATTACTTGCCTGTGTGAGTTTGACTTCAAATACGCACCGTGTGGTCACTGATATTTTCTCTCTAGGGAAGCCTCCTTCGAATTTTCTTGAGCAGTTTCAGCAAATGCGCAGTCGCAGTGTCGTCCATTGCGAACATCCGAATGAGTCCGTTGCGAACGACACTGTTGTTGCTGGAATTGAAATACTGTACCTGTAAAAGTACTGGAAGCATATGATTTCTTAACGGGTATATATGATCTCATCTTTTTACGTCACGGGTAAACGGGTTTATCCGTAACATAAAAATATCTGTGAAAGTACTAATAATAGTAAGCAGAAAGCATCAATGGAAAGCTTTTCGCGACCGCTTGACCTTCGTACGCGGTAATTGCCAGAATGCTTGACAGTTTCGAATGAGCGTTGCTGATTACTGTTTTGTCGATTAAACTAAGATGAATTAAAAGCCCGTCGCCTGAATAGGCCTATTCGTTTTAAATGCTTTCATTCACTAAGCTTCGCTTAGTTCACAATCCATGCTATTCTCCAAAGTTGGAACTACCCGCTCTGACCTATTGCTGTATCTTACGATGACGCCCATTTGGTGCATCAAATTTCGCAGACGAACCGCTGTGCTTTCAGCGGAAGTTGCCAATTCCAGTAATAGTGGATCAATGGAAGAAACCATTGATCTAAGCCGCTTCATTGATTTGGGCTGCAGTTTACGGTACGGGGTCGCGACATTGATTCTTTCTTGTAACGTTAATTAATGGCCTCAGAGTGAAGCTAAAAATGCGGAATGCCGTGTTTCATGCGTTGCTCAATGAACATGTAATGGAATTTTGTGTAAAACATTTAATAGTACGGTATGATGCAGGTGATTCCGTGAAAAACTCGCTTTTCATCATAGTGGCATGTAACGTTCGCCTCTGTAAGCCGGAGCCTATTAGTGTTACGGCGGCGAACATGTATTGTTCGACGGGACATTGTCTTACCATTTCGGTGAGAGTTGTCCTTTCCCTACGTTCTGGTTGACATCTTTGATACAATGGACGCCAGCGGATTGATGGAACACATCCGCCACATTATGCCAACCGTTTCCACCCTTGCTAATAAGCATCTTTGGAGCGATCGGCCAACGTGGTTCAATATTTTTGCCCATTCTGCAAGACGCTTTGATTAGAAACTTTCAACCGTCCACGGAAACGTACCTGAAAGTGGAGTCGAAGCGATCAACTTCCGGCACGCTCAGCTATCAGCGCAAGCAGGCATTGGCGAAAGCGGTGCCTCAATGTGGGGTTTATTGGTTCAACAACTGTGCTAATTGCGTAAATAAGAATACATTTTTGCGTAGTTGACACTTTAGCCCAATATACTAAATGAAACCTTCCATTCGAACATCGGCTCCATTCATTCCACTGCATTGGCAGTTTGACAATAAATCAATCGAATCATGTTCCACGCATCCTCTTTGCATTAGTTCCGTTGACGACTGGCAAATAACGTCCAACTTGGTTGGTCATTTAATAGCGGAAAGAGTGGATTGGAAACACCCTTTTTCCGCGGTTTCAGATTTTGTCATTTACTGAATACGGGGTTCATTGTAACGGGTGGAGGTGTTATTGTTCAACAGAAGACGGTTGGCTACCCGTTTCTGCTGTTGACTACCCGGGTAGTCAATCGTCTTCTGTTGAACATTTTGTCATTTACTATTCAAAAGTCGTTGCGCTACAATAGTGTCAGCAACTCATCGAAGGCAACAGATCTCACCTGACATTCATATTTGCTTACCAATGTGGGAAAGGCTACAGGACGTTTCGCCGCGATAGTGCGCGTAGTCACTTTGAGTTCCGTTTTCCTGAAATTGACGGCGCAAACTTTAAAGAACCAAACGTTTACGAGTTCAGTGAGACATCAGTGACTTGACGTAATTGTGCAGCGATGATAAGAAGCGAAGAAACATAGCACAGGCACATTTTTGTTGCGCGCAAACCGTACTGCTGTTAATAATATGAATATTAAGCAAAACATCTTTTCCACAGACGTTTCATTTTATGGTTGCTGGAAAGACGCTTCTGAAGCCACTTGATGAACGTGCGTCATTCAATTACTGACTGTGCAGTAATGAATGTCAAACGAGAGAATACTTGTTCGTTATTAGCAATGCTAATATCGCTGTGATCTGACGATCCGTTCTCCCCGAAACGAAGCGACAAATGGACGAGACAATGAAAAGCCATATAATCGTTAAAATTCATTTGCGCCTCAAGTGGATAGCGTTCACTCATTGCTACTAATTCAACCGGTTTTTCAGTGGACATTCTCCTTATTTTGATAAGCTTAATAATTAAATTCGCTAACAACAGTTATCTATGTAACATTGCAGCGCGTTTATATTTTTATAAGCTACGTGTTTATGTTCTACGTCGAAACCGAGTGCGTACGCCTTGCTGAGAACCAGTAAAGCTGGCATGATCATTGATGAGCAATGAAACGTACTGCTCATTTAGGCAGCAAACGTCTGCACAGTGAATTGCACGCATATAACGTTTGTGGACGGCCTATTTGTCTCAGTACAGTCCCATTCAATCTCGCCTTAGCGTTGTTGCAACGAAGGACATCGGCCATGTGTTCATTGAACCTATGATTCAATGTATAGCCTGTTTCACCAATGTACGAGGCGGAGCAACTGCATTTAACTTCGTAAACAAACGCCTTCTTTTTCACTATCCAGTACCTTGGCCTTATCATTTTTGAGGAAAGATCTTAAGCTCCTCGAACTGAGGAGCTCAAGATCATACTCATACTCAGAAAGAAATGAATTGCCTTTCTGTGGTCTCACAGTTGAACTTAACGGGTATTCGTCTTTTGCGTTTAGGCATTCTATGACGAAGAATCTAGTGTCACTTCGAAATGCGCCTACGTTTCCACTGTTCGCCTTCAGCTTTACCAGCCGCTATCAGATCAGATGGTTTTCCGTTTAGAAAAAATATGGATTATGTCCAAATTTAAATTGGCACAACGACGCTTATCATTTTTAGATGCAGATGAGAAGCAAAATCCGCTAAGCCGAAGTTTAATGGCCGTCCTTAAAGATTCGAAGAAATGTGTGCTCACTTTTGTTGCCGCTTACGTCAGTTGTCACTTACTGTTAGAAAGTTGCCTTAACGAAGGCGCGCAAACGGAAGACGAAACGCCCCGATGGACTTCGCGCAGTAACGGTAAAGTACCTTCCATTTGTCACCTCGTTCAGCTGTTCCGCCTGAATGATGCAAAGCAACAAAACGCATTGCCGAAACGCGCTCATTGAGTTGCCAATGCAACAAACCGGCATACCCTAAGGAAACCCAAAATTTACATTTCAAAAAGGCTTAAACATTTCAAGGCAATGTTGCGTAACAGAAGAACTGTGTTCCTGAGAACGAGCATTTGCATAGTTTAGCAGATTGACTAGATGATCAGCAAGTGCTCGATTACGGGCTTTCGCTTCAGTTCAAATTGTTGATGGAAAATACACTACACCGTCTGACCTGAATAGTTTAACCACCAGTATACGCTTTCCGGACCCTCAGTTTTGCTCAGCATTCATTGCAAAATAATTGCCCTAACGAAGTTCAGTCTACAGTGCTAAAATAACTCGCCCAAACTGCGTAGAAATTCATGAAAGCATTTGGTTGCGTTAGTGTTGATTATCACTGAAAAATACCATCGGCGCTGCGAAGATAGCCTTCCAACAGTAAGGTACACACATGGATACATGTGTATAAACACATGCTTCGAATGTGATACTATAGCTGCAAAGTGTGGAAGGACAGTCAAAATGTATGCACAAATTACCAAGAGGACTTTCAAAACATCCTCTGCTGCGCTTCACTAGAACGCATTGAGCAACAACTTCCAAATGATTGGTTTTTAATTTTTTCCTTACAATACATTAATTTTCAATGGTTGATTAGAGAGCACAATAGCCAATATCGCAAATGGACGTGCATGAGCAAGGTGGTATTGTTTCTGGATTTACGTCAGGAAGCTGAGATTTAATATTACAGTAATCACTATAAGCCACACTTTCACCAAGCGTTCCGTCGGCTTTGCAGAAATGACAGGTCCGCAGCCATTCGGCTATTAGACACCGTTATGACAAATGAGCTTCCAAACGACTATATAATGGCACCAGCAGGACAACCGTAGTCAGTGTGGTAACTGAGCGAAGAGCGCAACGGTTTCTGTCGTCTTGCTAAGGGCCACTGATTTGCAATTGCGAATCATCTTAATTTATTAGAGTTTCTCGTTCCACCCACCGCTTGCACTAATCCGATCGCACGGATAGCTGTGCCAGAGCAGAATGAAAATGCAAATTATGCTTCTACTATTGTGGCTTGCCTGCTTCACC
>CBXJ02000393.1:0-12767 GCA_000612645.2 Trichuris muris | reverse complement strand
CCTGCCCTTTATCAATCATGTGGCCTGTTTCTCTTTCACGCGTGCAATTGTCTGAACAGTTGCACACTAGCCTAAACATGCAACATGGACAAACGCCGCAAAGAGTTCTTTATCTTACCATTTCTCAATATTGTAGCAGATAAAGAATTTGGCCAAGCCGGTGGGCTCTGTGATTATCTTCAAACCAGCTTCGAACTTCAGCACAATATTGAGAAACGATAGAACAAGAACAACTAGCGAGGTAATCTCATCGGGTAGTGCGCAACTGCCGCCCAATTGCATAGGTGAGACGGGCTGCACCTTAAGGAATAGTTTCCAAGAACATCTCTCAGGCGTTGCGAGATACAAAAACGTAAAAGGCGGATTAAGGTAATGGAAACAAAGGAATGCCCAAAAAGCCGTAGCCAAAGATTGTCGTGGGCAAACCAGTTCGTTCATCACCAGGTAATGAGTACATGGCGCAATGCAGACAATATCCAACCGCAATTATTAGTAGGTTGGGTAACGAAAGAAGCAGTATAAGCCATACGACACCAACAAGGAAATACTAGCAAAAATTATGCTATGTGCAAATACATGGTCTGGAACAGGATTTATTCTCATTTTCTTCTCGATGTTTACGCCGTACATATCCTGTTCACTTTTATTCAATTTGTTCGAATAAAAGTGAACAGGATATATGCGCTGTAAACACCAAGAAGAAAAGCAAAAATTATGCTATCGCTTTGCAGTGCCAAAATATGGGAAAGAGCACTTCACAAGCATAAAATGAACTATAGCTGCTGAGTTTCAGAAAAAGAACACGTAATTTTGTAAAACGCAATAGAGATGCCGTCTCTCAAAAATATTTATACCTTGAAATGGATAAAGCTACCTAGCGATAAGCTTGTCAGCTTACAGCAAGATACATAATCATTCAATTAAAATGCCTTCCGCATTGATGTTCTAATCTTAAAATAAATCGCAGGAGGCTCGTTAAGATAGTGCAAATAAAGTACAACTATTAAGACATACAGAACTGCAAGTTGCTGTAGCATATCGACAATGCTGGTCACCTTGACGAACGTAAAATCGTAACCAGTCAGTGCAACGCTCACTGATCTGCTGGGGCTCTGTTTCCGAACTGTAGCGGTACGGCCACGGCGATGAACCATTAATCTTTTCCTACAACAAAAACATACGCACTGCAAAATTGGTCATAAATGTGACACTGACCGCTGAACACTTCCATCAAAACCAAACTTCGAAGTAATGACTACTGCCAACAATTCTTCAGCTTCACAATCAACTACCCATTCACGACATTGTTGCACTGAAAATATTACATAACATAATATTAATACTTTCACATTTACATTAGAGGCTGGTGAGAAAATAATGCTGCAATCATTTTTGCTTCAGCCTACGATCGAACCCAGTATGGAAGTTACGGATTATGACGTCCAATTTCATTCTTACAAAGCAGCCGTTTTCCTAAACAGTTGAAAGAGAACAATGCTGCTCCAAATCGTCCAAAAAAGTTTACTTCTGAAAACAAAAAGTGAATGAGCAATAAAGGGCATAAAGGACAATGTCGTTTGTAAGGCAAAGACAATCCTGTTTAAAAGAAAAGCCGCATCGGAAAAATCAACGTCAGATGAACCTGGCGTCAAATATAAAATTCGCAAATACCAAATCACGCAGAACTGTCGTCACTATGCGCACTTGGGCTGTCGTTTGCCCCAACAGTAACGGAAGTATTTCCGGGACTTGCGGCCGTCGTTGGAGAATCCGTTCCGTTGGGAAAGTCTGCGTTGGAATCGTTCAAGGAGGATGAACGGCATCTTCCCATGGACCAACTTAAAATTGCTTGGCGCCTCAGCAACGCCTGACGACGCTTCATCCAAGCGCGTAATAATCGTCGACGTTCAGCATTCACTACTTTTTCTTCAGCTTCCATTGGCAAATGGCGTTCATAATATGCCTCATCCGAAGTATCTTCGTCACTCTGGAAAACGGTTCTAAGTCGAACATTCTAGGCTTAAAAGATTTCTCACTTCATTTTCATTGTCTATTGGCGGAGTCGGTTCCTTTTCTGTTCTAAAATGAAGAAAAAGGGGTTAACAAGTTCAAGAAACGAGAAATAAATGCATACGATGGAACTTCGATACTTTTAATATCAATATCTTGACCATATTTTTCCCACCGAAAAACGGGATCGTCTACAACAAAGTTTTCCAATGGTCGACAGTCCTCGTTTCGCTGGCGAGTATAAGCCCGCTTCCTTCGCTGTTCCGTCCGCTCAATAGCTGCCTTTCTACTTTCAGCAGTAGAAAGCCGGGTCCGGGATCCAACAAGAGGATTCCTTCGGTTGGAACGTGCCTTTATCTGTCGTCGCTTCAGCTTGCACGCTAGCCTCTTCTTCGCGTATTTCTCCGCCAAAGCAGGGCTATGAATGAACACACGCTTTGCTCTTCGGGGCTGAATTTCTGATTCTTTCAAATTAACATCCTCAACTTCGCCTTCATTCGTAAATGCTTTTTCACTCCCCAGCTGATCTTCGTATATTTCGAAAGGGACTGATTCTTCGCTATACTCCGACAGTAGTTCCTTACTGAAAAACAGAAATGCTATTTTGTGGAGACGTTTAGCGAATTCGGCATACTTTTCAAGAACTGCACTTATCCTTGAAAAAGGTGTATTCAGCCACTGAGTGAGTATAGTTTCTTCTATATCTAAACGATAGCGTCATAAGCGTTTCAATTACTACGCAAACAATAATAATAAAAGTCTTACTCTGACCGCCCGGAGATGAATTTGTTCGGGTATCTGCTGCTATTATATTCTTTGTGACATCATGACAGTCGTGTATCTCTGATCTTTGCCACTCCGGATGCAGAACTGACTTGAAAGGTGCGCACACATAACACTTGCCGTACGTACATCTGCATCTGGAGCCTACCGACAGATTACCCCAAGGTCGTGTAAACCTGCAACGCGGTTCGTGAAGTTACGGACGTATATTCAACAAACGTCCATGTGCAAATAAAACGTCTTAAAGCAGCATATATACGCTCCATCCAAACGTACATGGAACTGCTTGTCACACGTTTGTTAATTACCAAACTGAAATAACGAATAATCGTTGATCATTTCGTTACTTCCTATGCAGTATAGCAACAACCGGAAACTGCTACTAAACGCATTAACAAGCTCGTTACATGCAGCAAGATTACAAGGCAAAATTATCATAGACCATAAAAGGTTGCGTCAATAAATCTGCAATATATCTTTTACATTCACTGCAACCTATTTCTATAATAGAATAAGTCCAGTTGCCTGTAATAGAATGCTCACTAGTCATGGTCACGGAACTCCCACAAGTACATAAGAAATGCTGATTTTAAAAACAGGGTTTTTGAACACGGGATATGATCTCATCTTTTATTCCAACAACACAGTTTGGATCCCGTTGAAAGAAAAACAAACCAACACGGAGCTTTCGGTACACAACCTTGTCTCGTCCTCAGCGTGTACAAATGATCGTTTCGCGTGTCTCAAATTTGTTTTAAACACAAGCCTTTTCACTCCTATTTGAGACACGCGAAACAATCATTTGTACACAAGGTTGTGTCACGAAAACTCCATGTTGGTTTGTTTTTCTTCCAACGGGATCCAAGCCGTGTTGTTGGAAAAAAAGAAGAAATGTTGATTAAGAATATTAACATTGCTGCTTGTGTCCGAACCAAAACGAAGGCATACAGCTAATTTGCCAAGCTTATCGAGCCATCGCATTCAAGCGTAGCGTTCGAGAGATAGCGCAGTAACCATCACTACTACAACAACATCCAAACTTCATAAGCCGTTGGTTGCTACGGTGATTACCTTGTTCATGAGTGTCATTCACGATAGAAAACAAGCGGGCCATCTTAACCAAGAATAACACAGTTTTAGGAATCAGGTGGTTCACAGGACTACACGAACCTTGATTAAGAAAAAGTATTTCTTTCCTGCCATCTTTCGCTGCTTCCTGTACCCTCGAAGAAAGGACCTTTAAGGTACGATACACTTAAGGATCACGATAGCTGTACAAACTAGAAGCGGAAAACGTTATGACCTGTTTATGAAGGTAATTGTAACGATAAAGCTTTTCATTTCAGAAAGATCCCTTACATCGTAACTCCTAACAACGCAACACAAAAAACGCGCCTGTATATTATACAAAAACTATATTTAGCCACAATGTCTTAACTAGAACGCTCAACACACAATGATATTCGCCGAATAATCCGAAAGGGCTACTTACTCGAGAGGCCCTTCCATAGTGTAGACTTTATCGCACAACGGCTTCAATAGCGGTTCTAATACTGTGCACTTCAAATCAGTATCATTAACCAAGTATTTACTGAAACATTGTACTACAAATTTGCTGAAACAATTTGACTTATCTCTTGCTCACCTCCGTTCACTCGAAACATGAGGAAACCAAAATGGCCTCATAAACTCTCCTAACAAGTGAAGCGACTGCCTGCATTTCACTGCCTCTGCTCTCGACCACAAAAATTCATGCCGTAGGCGAGTTTCCTCCTTAAGTTCTTCCAGAAAGGATTGTCCATTTCTAAAAGAAATGCATTCACGCATGAACTAAAGGAACACAGTACTTGATATCAATGGCAGGCTTCATGAAATTCTCCGAACACATAGGCTCGGAGTCATCAACCGTCTGGGCTTCCTCCGGAGCCTCCTCGTTTTGACTTTCTATCGAAGCCATGTATGGTCTGATAGACAAAGTATTATTCAAGTCCATGTACTTCCTCAGCTCCTCGACTCTTTTTAAATTATTGGAACCTAATCTTTCCTCATCCAGAAGCAGTGATAATGTCGCCGGTAGCGTCGAACAGAGCGTGTTAATGTTAATTCCAGCTTCCAACAAGTCGTTTAGGTCTTCTTGGAAGAAGCCATATTCTTCAGGTGAAACTTCGCAGTCAAGAAAAGTACTTGAATACAAACACAAAGCTTGCAACCGCTCAGGAAGGTTCCGGTTCCGAGAAAAGGACTTGAACTTTGAAACCAAACTAGGCACAGGGGATCTATCATGCGAAAATGCATCGCCTCCATGAAGTCGCTTTATCTCCGTTGCACCAAAGTTAAGTAATGATTGACAGGAAGCATTTTCCCAATAAGCTGACGTGATTTCCTTACTTTTTTCTTCATCTTCCTGTGCGGCTATATTGGTACAAGCACAAACTGATATAGCATCCGCAGAAGATTCGCCTTTGCTCCGCGCCATTTTATCAAGTCTCTGACGACACAACTGATGCACACTATGAGAATAACGTCCAGAATCACGCGATGTTGAATTCTATAGAGATATAAAAACTTGAACTCAATGACAATACTAAATAATTTGCAAAAATGGCGACAATGCTTAGGTGAAAACGTTTGCACCAAAATGCTATTTGCAAGGAAATTCGAACCAGTTCTCACAAGTCGCACTTTTATAATCCTGCTTGGGCTAAAAAGGTTCGACAATCATCGGCCGCATCAATAAATGGAAGAGAACGATCTTTCGCTCACCGAATTATGAGCAGCAAAGCAAAAGACGAAGTACAGTACAAACAATGATTATCAAGATTAGCTTTGAATGTTACATTTCATCCGCCAACCGTAACTTCAGCTGCATGCGGATGAAATCATGGGAAGATAAACTGCGCGACGGTATGCTGCCACCTATTGCGCGCTGTTTTAACGTCAGATTTCCTGTGCAATTTTCTAGGAGTCAATAAATTTGGTATAACGAAATGGACAAGACGAAGCCTTCGGAGCAAACGCCGTAGTCGGCGTACAAACAAACGTAGATAAATAAGCGGTTTGACTCCAAAAGCGTCGCCTTGGCAATTTTGTTATGTCTGTAGCGTGTCCCGTACAAAATGTGTTGCCCCATATGTATCTTTCCCTCATACGTATTATACCTAAACTTCACTGATGTACAGTAAACATTCTTCACGGCTGTCCGCAGCATATCAAACTGATTGAGTCAATCAACATCAGGGATACCATGCTTGCTACCATGCTGACTGCAAATAGTCCAAGTCGTGACTTCAAGTAATTCCTTATTCGTGAATGATTCTGATTGCTTGCGCTCATTTGGGTAGGAGCTTCTTCGTGAAAACAGGTTCACACAATTTATTGTTTGACAAATGTTTTCCTAGCTACTTTAGATCAATAAATAAAAAACTGATCTCTTTCTCACGGTGAAAACGTGTTTTGGAAAGATGAACGGAAAGTACGTTACCGAAGCCATAGTTTATCCTTGATTGAAACGAGCGATGAACGATGGCTGGTTATAGGGACAAAATAACCAGATGCACTGCGCTTTCGCGATTCCTTGGTATTTCGCTACCTGTACGCAAAGCGAAGTATGCAAACGCGAGCTAACGTCCGTAACAAACTCGTGCTTTGAAGTATTCGTTATAGCAACTGACTGTTTGTTCGAACTTGACAACCAATACTACCCGCCGAGTGTCCAGCTCAACAGGCAGTCTTAGAAAGAATAAACTGCACATCCGTGATGTCCGACTATTCTTCTCGTTTATTATAAATTGTCTTCACAAAGAACTAGCAATTTTTCGACCTGCTCTTCAGTCAAACGATTGGCACAATCTTCCACTATTAATTGCACGTCAAGTTGAGACCTCGGCTTCGTGTTTACGATTTGCAAAACTTCCATCTTTGACAACAGTAGCTTAGCCGATTCTTCAATTACGGTGCTGAGTCCCTGTTCAGTCTGCTTGGTAGTCTGAATCAGCTCGAAATATTTAACCAGCTCGTGTAACAAATCGCAGAACGACCGACTTGAACCAATACCTTTCCATTTGGCCACTTCCAGTTCCTCCTTCACGAAGCGGGACACTTCCAGGTTGCACATGGTGCCAACATGGTCGGCTGGCAGTTTGAAAATCGGCATCACTTTAAAGAGAAAGCGTCAAGTAAAGCGAAGCTTCAAGCGATCACCGCGACCGATTCGCAACAGCACAGAAGGCTTAATGGCTTAATCGTGCCACGTTTTGGACAACGTTCATCTGAACACATCAAGTTACTGCCAGTAGTCTTGATGACAAAATTAAAGTGTTCGCAGGTTCCGCTCAAATACTCAGGCAACTTATTGAATATTGCTCGCGTACATGTTTTGCGTTAATTAATTTGGCCCCATTCTTTTTTCGGGTCTTGTCTGATAGCTGGGCACTACCTTGATCATCAGTTATAACAATGCTCCGCTTACGTCATCCTTTGTTCCAGTAGCGCCGGCGCTACGCGCTGGCCCCTTTGCGCGTGTTATATGTAGCACGTGAGATTTGGCTGACGCATTTGCTGATGCGAAATAATTTCTGCGCTAATTTCAGCGTCACCTCACATTTTTAGAAAGAGTAGCGGAGCTGTTTGCTCAACGCCATGCACCCGTTGAGTGGTGCACACGCCTTCACCCGTGAGGACCTTAGTAGCCGCACTAAATTACACGTGGCCTTTTACGTTGTGCATGTCCAATCACGGATGGTTCTGCGCGTAGCCGCTTGAATTCGCGCGTTGAGCTTACAACGTTCAATTCTTGCAGTTGAAGTACTGAATACTAGATGCTTTGTAACGTTTTTTTCATGTTTGAATTTGTTGGTATTCTGGCTTTCCCGTTTTTTCATCATACATGTTGTAGCGACCACCGCATTAAGGGTACTGTATGATTATCCTGCTTTTCCCTTCCTTACCCGTTCCGAGTTCACGTATGCCCTAGTAACCGCTTTAGCATTCATTCTGCCTCGTGTTATTGGACTGAGTAAAGCATCACCGATCTACAAACTGGTGACCCGTGTACGTACACTGAACTATGGCAGGCCTCACAACACCCGAATTCGCCACCCAAGTGAGCGCAGTTCGAGTGGAGCTTCCGATGTTCGATCCAGACGATGCAGCCACATGGTTACTCATGTGCGAGAACTTGCTGATCGACGCAGGAGTCAACCAGCAGAGTACGATGTTCCGCAAGGTATTGGCGAAACTACCTCCGCCACAGTTTCGACTAGTTAAGCACCTGGCCCTACAGCGACCTCTTCCAAACGACTGTTTCGACAAACTCCAAGCCTGCCTCAAAGAACAGCTAGACCCGACCCCCGCAGAACGCCTCCTGAAGATGGAGAGCTTGCCCCATTGCGTAGGCGATCGAAAACCGTCAGACCTTTATCTCGAATTACAAGCCCTTTACCCAAACGACATGGACCATGAAATAATCCAAGAAACGTTCCTCCAACGGATGCCATCGACACTAGGCCTCCTGTGCCGCGGTTGGCTGGAAGAACTCTCATTGAGGGACGTATCAATAAGAGCTGATTCTTATCGGCGACACCAACCCGACCGTTCCGCCGCAGCGGTCACGGAACCTAGCTCGCTCGAGCCTTCCATCGGCGAGGAAGGCGGCGACACATCGGTAACCGCTGTAAGACGCAGCCATCAAAGACCCGCATCGGTCCCGAGTGTTCCTTATTCATCCGCGAAACGACAAACCGCCTCGAGCAACCGCCAGACAACCCAACGAGCGTCCTATTTTGTGGATCGTTGGTGCCGAATCCATAAACGTTACGGCCCCGAAGCCCGCACATGTTTAGGTAATTGCACCTTTACTCAAGATCTCCAGGGAAACGGCGTAGGCAACCTGTAGTCGCAGCGGCCACAGGTTGTCGATCGCAATGCCCGCTGCTGTTTGTCCGGGACACTTCAGGACGACGCTTTCTAGTCGACAGTGGAAGCGAAGTGTCAATCCTTCCCCCGAACGCTACAACAGGGAAAACACCGGCCCCTACAGCCCCGAGCGGCGAATGGTACGAAAATAACCGTATTCGAAGTAAATAGGCTGACCAAGGTAGACCTTGGCTTAGGCCGCGTCTACTCGTTCAAGTTTCTGGTTGCCGACGTGCCCATGGCCATCCTCGGTGCAGACTTTCTGCGCGAGCAAGGCCTTATACCAGACTTAAGAGCGGCATGCCTTCGGGACGGCAGGACATTCCTTTCTGTACACTCCAGCGGCCCACAGAGAGGCACCGGAGCAATAGTGCACGTCAGCGTGGAGAACAGATGCCCGTCCAACCAAGCAGATGGGACAAAGTTTCAGGACATTCGTAAGTCCCAGAACTTCCGCTCGTTAGCGGACCCCCCAGGCCAATTCCCATCCGTCACTATGCCAGGAGTCGACCACACAATAGAAACTCGCGGTAGACCCGTCTACGCACGATCACGGCGTCTCAGGCCTGACAAGTGGCCGCCGCAAAGCGAGAGTTAGATGAACTCGTCAGCCGCGGCATATTGGTACCGTCAAGCTCCCAGTGGTCCAGTCCCATCCATCTGGTGTCAAAAGACAACGGAGCGTCTTTCAGGATGGTAGGCAGTTACGAACGGCTGAACGCCATCACAGTACCAGACAGGTACCCGGTACCAGACCTTCAAACGTTTGCTGACCGCCTCGACGGATCAACCATCTTTAGCAAAATCGACCTGGCGCGGGCATACGCCCAGATAAAAATGAACACGGCCGATCAGGCGAAGACAGCAATAACAACCCCCTTCGGCCTGTTTGAGTATACACGAATGCCCTTTGGCCTGAAAAATGCAGCCCAAACGTTCCAAAGACTTATGGACACAGTCGTACGCGGACTTCCTCGAGTATTCGTCTACATTGACGATATCCTGGTATTTTCCAGAACCGACGACGAGCACCGCACGGATCTCCACGCCGTCTTCGAGCGCCTTCACCGGTACGGACTAACCATCCGACCTGAAAAATGCGTATTCGGCCAGCCCAGCGTAGAGTTCCTCGGGTTCAAACTGTCCAGGAACGGTCTCAGCCCCCTTCCGGACAAGGTCTGCGACTTACTTAATCTCGCCCCCCCTCGAGCCCCGGCAGATTGCCGACGATTCATTGGTATGATAAATTACTACCATCGCTTCTTGCCAGAGCTAGCTTCAGTGCTGCAGCCGTTGCACCGCTTAGCCAACGAAGCCAAGCGACGTTTCAGTTGGACACAAGAACACGAAACCGCATTCCAGAAGGCCAAGCAGCTACTCACCCAGGCAGCGACGCTAGCCTTTCCTCGTTCTGACGCCCCCACGCAGGTGGTAGCCGACGCAAGTGACGCCGCAATAGGAGCAGTCATCCAGCAGTTTCAGGACTATCGCTGGGTACCCATCGCCTTCCACTCGAAGAACCTGACCGACACCCAGGTACGGTGGAGTACAGGCGACAAAGAACTGTTCGCCCTGATGAGCGCCGTCCGGAGGTTTCGCTACCTTCTTAAAGGTCGACAAAACTTGCAGCTGTGTACCGACCACAAGCCTCTGATTCATGCATTCACTTCAACGACAGAACGATCGGCCAGGGTACAACGCCAGCTTGCCTTCCTGAGTGAGTTCTCCACAGACATTCGACACATCAGCGGCCGTGAGAACGCGGTTTCAGACTGCCTCAGTCGGCCGTCAGACCTAACGGTGAGCCATGTCAGATACGATGGCACAACTTCAGATTTCGCCGAGCTGGCAAAACAGCAGCAGAATTCTCCGGAAATCGCCGATCTGACGACGAATCAATCTCTCCGGATCGAAAGCAGAAGAGTCAAGGGAACGGATGTACCCTTACTTGTGGACATGTCAACGGGTCAGGCTAGGCCTTTGGTCCCCCACTCGCTTCAACGCGCCACCTTTGACAGACTCCACAACCTGCATCATCCAGGGGCCCGTGCCACTAAGCGCTTAGTGACGGACCGCTTTGTGTGGACAGGTATGTCGGCAGACATAGCGCGTTGGTGCCGTACCTGCATGAGATGCCAGTCATCCAAAATCGGTCGGCATCAGCGCACTCAACTTATCCGCCCGCCCACTCCGTCGAACAGATTCGCAGCCCTCCATGTCGACGTTGTAGGTCCGTTAGACTACTGCCGAGGATACCAGTACGTCTTCACAATCATTGCCCGGTATACGCGTTACCCAGAGGCCATCCCGATTGTCGCATCAACTGCCGTCGCTTGCGCCAGAGCCTTGCTCAGCTGGATCTCCCGATTCGGAATGTGCATCAGCATAACGTCAGACCGCGGGAAACAGTTCACCAGTGAGCTCTGGCGCGAGTTGTTTAACCTCCTCGGCGTTCAAGGTTCCACCACCCTAGCTTACCAACCGCATCAAAACGGCTTAGTAGAAAGAATGCACAGGAACATGAAAGCCTCCCTGATGGCAATACTCCAAGGCGATCCGAATTGGGCTGACGCCTTGCCTTTAGTACTGATGGGCATGCGAGCCTCGCTGAAACCTGACATCGGCAGGTCAGCTGCAGAACTTGTCTTCGGCGAGACGCTAAGGCTCCCAGGGCAATTTTTCGACAGAAACACTGAAATGCCGCACAGCCAGTTCGCCCGGAACCTGCAACGCGTGATTGCCAAGCTTCGCCCAGCACAGACCGAATGGCACCCGCCGGCCGCCCGGTCTTCATCTCTTCCTCCATGCGCACAGCTACGCACGTGTTTGTAAGAATCGACGCGCACAGGACCCCGCTGCGGCCACCGTACAAGGGACCCTACAAGGTTTTGGAAAGAGGACCGAAGTTGTTCCTCCTAGAGACCGAGGCTGGTACCGAAACAGTCTCAGCCGACAGGCTCAAACCAGCCTTCCTACTTGCAGGCGAAGCGGACAGAGGACAGGCAAACGTCGACGCAACCACAACCCGTTCAGGCCGCCAGTGCCGGCCGCCCGCAAGATTTTCTGAGTAACATTACCCCGAAAATCTGGGAGAGGTGTAGCGACCACCGCATTAAGGGCACTGTATGATTATCCTGCTTTTCCCTTCCTGACCCCTTCCGAGTTCACGTATGCCCTAGTAACCGCTTTAGCATTCATTCTGCCTCGTGTTATTGGACTGAGTAAAGCATCACCGATCTACAATGTAATAAATGTGCGAATGCCCTACCAGCGATTATTAATCATATAACAGGTATCGAAATTTGCACCATCTTCTCAGGTCGCGCAACGGAACCGCCGGCGCTCGGCCGCCGGACCCGTTGCGCAACCTTGACAATGGCTCGTCACGGATACTGTAGAGTGCCCAGATATCAGACAAGACGCCTTTTTCCTTTCTTCGTATGGTTAGTTGTCGTGTTGGCACTGTCCGGGGGTACGCGACAGTTCGCCGACGAATACTTTTGGCGTAGCCAATCAGTGTGCGCCACGCAGCCAATCGCCGCTAGCCGCCGGTTCACTGATTGGCTATGCGAATCGACGCGCGTGGCGATTCGCTAAGGAGCCTTGCGGTCATTTGCTACGGCGAACTGGCACACTTGGCGATTCGCTCACGGGCCGTCACCGTGGGTACCCTACTTTTCGCCGCAGCACTGTTCGACGCAGTGCTACTCTTCGACGCGTTACTGTTCGCCGCGTCACTGTTCGACGCAGTGCAACTTTTTGACGCGAAATCGTTTTTATTTGGTCTATAACAAGTTTCCATGGCTAATTTACGGGTGTTCACTCCCTATGGTACTTTGTTGACCGTTCTTCGTCCAGCACCTCACATTCATGGCTTTTCCGTCAAAGTTGCTTGCCTATGCTATGAATGATCATGCTGCCCATATTTGGGAGAAGGCGCGTTTGCTGACATTTCCGATGCCTTACAACCGATTTTCATGATTCTACTGCATCACTGCAAGCTTAAGAGATAAAGTTTATTTCAACGAATCAATTGATCATAACATTGTGAGCCAAGCCTC
>CBXJ02000392.1:0-66553 GCA_000612645.2 Trichuris muris | reverse complement strand
ACTATACACCAGCACGTAGTCGCTCTTGTCTAGAATCACTACTTCGCTTCCTTTGCCTGCTTTCGTGATGACTTTGTCTGCGTACTTCCTGAATCTCTTGCTTATCATGAACTCATCATGTTTCAGGACAGGTTTCTCCCTGTTTCTGTAGCTATGGAGCAGGTGAGCGATCGAAGCTCGGATCCTGGCTGCTTTATCATAGTCAACTGGAGTCATCCTGTTTTCCACGCAGCCTATCAGGTCAAGAGAAGATCGATTCCATCTGGAAGGTAAAAAATTTACTCACATCATTGTTTGGCCAAGTCTATTGATTAATTGTAAACCTTTTCCAGATCGGTACATCCTATTAAAATTGGCCATCATTTTCAAAATGTCCACCTTTTCAAAATTGTCCATCATTGTCGAGTTGTCCACCCTTTCAAAATTGTCCACCTTTGTAAAGTTCTCAACCTTTTCAAAGCTGTCCATCTATTTAAATATCTTCCTTTCCCTAAGTTTTACACACTTTTCAAAATGTCGTCCTTCTTAAAACTGTCCATCTTTTTAATGGTCCACCTTTTCAAATTGTCCCCTTTTTTCAAATTGTCCATCTTTGTCAACTTGTCCACCTTTTCAAATTGTCCATCTTTTTGAAAATGTCCCCATTGTCAACTTGTCCACCTTTTCAAATTGTCCATCTTTTTGAAAATGTCCCCATTGTCAACTTGTCCACCTTTTCAAATTGTCCATCTTTTTGAAAATGTCCCCATTGTCAACTTGTCCACCTTTTCAAATTGTCCATCTTTTTAAAATGTCCCCATTGTCAACTTGTCCACCATTTCAAATTGTCCATCTTTTTAAAATGTCCCCATTGTCAACTTGTCCACCATTTCAAATTGTCCATCTTTTTAAAATGTCCCCATTGTCAACTTGTCCACCATTTCAAATTGTCCATCTTTTTAAAATGTCCCCATTGTCAACTTGTCCACCATTTCAAATTGTCCATCTTTTTAAAATGTCCCCATTGTCAACTTGTCCACCATTTCAAATTGTCCATCTTTTTAAAATGTCCCCATTTTCAAATTGTCCATCTTTTTAAAATGTCCCCATTGTCAACTTGTCCACCATTTTCAAATTGTCCATCTTTTTAAAATGTCCCCATTGTCAACTTGTCCACCATTTCAAATTGTCCATCTTTTTAAAATGTCCCCATTGTCAACTTGTCCACCATTTCAAATTGTCCATCTTTTTAAAATGTCCCCATTGTCAACTTGTCCACCATTTTCAAATTGTCCATCTTTTTAAAATGTCCCCATTGTCAACTTGTGCACCATTTTCAAATTGTCCATCTTTTTAAAATGTCCCCATTGTCAACTTGTCCACCATTTCAAATTGTCCATCTTTTTAAAATGTCCCCATTGTCAACTTGTCCACCATTTTCAAATTGTCCATCTTTTTAAAATGTCCCCATTGTCAACTTGTCCACCATTTTCAAATTGTCCATCTTTTTAAAATGTCCCCATTGTCAACTTGTCCACCATTTCAAATTGTCCATCTTTTTAAAATGTCCCCATTGTCAACTTGTCCACCATTTCAAATTGTCCATCTTTTTAAAATGTCCCCATTGTCAACTTGTCCACCTTTTCAAATTGTCCATCTTTTTGAAAATGTCCCCATTGTCAACTTGTCCACCATTTCAAATTGTCCATCTTTTTAAAATGTCCCCATTGTCAACTTGTCCACCATTTTCAAATTGTCCATCTTTTTAAAATGTCCCCATTGTCAACTTGTCCACCATTTCAAATTGTCCATCTTTTTAAAATGTCCCCATTGTCAACTTGTCCACCATTTCAAATTGTCCATCTTTTTAAAATGTCCCCATTGTCAACTTGTCCACCATTTCAAATTGTCCATCTTTTTAAAATGTCCCCATTGTCAACTTGTCCACCATTTTCAAATTGTCCATCTTTTTGAAATGTCCCCATTGTCAACTTGTCCACCATTTCAAATTGTCCATCTTTTTAAATGTCCCCATTGTCAACTTGTCCACCTTTTCAAATTGTCCATCTTTTTGAAAATGTCCCCATTGTCAACTTGTCCACCATTTTCAAATTGTCCATCTTTTTAAAATGTCCCCATTGTCAACTTGTCCACCATTTCAAATTGTCCATCTTTTTAAAATGTCCCCATTGTCAACTTGTCCACCATTTCAAATTGTCCATCTTTTTAAAATGTCCCCATTGTCAACTTGTCCACCATTTCAAATTGTCCATCTTTTTAAAATGTCCCCATTGTCAACTTGTCCACCTTTTCAAATTGTCCATCTTTTTAAAATGTCCCCATTGTCAACTTGTCCACCATTTCAAATTGTCCATCTTTTTAAAATGTCCCCATTGTCAACTTGTCCACCATTTCAAATTGTCCATCTTTTTAAAATGTCCCCATTGTCAACTTGTCCACCATTTCAAATTGTCCATCTTTTTAAAATGTCCCCATTGTCAACTTGTCCACCATTTCAAATTGTCCATCTTTTTGAAAATGTCCCCATTGTCAACTTGTCCACCATTTCAAATTGTCCATCTTTTTGAAAATGTCCCCATTGTCAACTTGTCCACCATTTCAAATTGTCCATCTTTTTAAAATGTCCCCATTGTCAACTTGTCCACCATTTCAAATTGTCCATCTTTTTAAAATGTCCCCATTGTCAACTTGTCCACCTTTTCAAATTGTCCATCTTTTTGAAATGTCCCCATTGTCAACTTGTCCACCTTTTCAAATTGTCCAACTTTTTGAAAATTTCCACATTGTCAACTTGTCCACCATTTCAAATTGTCCATCTTTTTAAAATGTCCCCATTGTCAACTTGTCCACCATTTCAAATTGTCCATCTTTTTAAAATGTCCCCATTGTCAACTTTTCCACCATTTCAAATTGTTCGTCTTTTTAAAACGTCCCCATTGTCATCTTGTCCACCATTTCAAATTGTCCATCTTTTTAAAATGTCCCCATTGTCAACTTGTCCACCATTTCAAATTGTCCAT
Organism: Trichuris muris; assembly: GCA_000612645.2. Taxonomy (NCBI): domain Eukaryota; kingdom Metazoa; phylum Nematoda; class Enoplea; order Trichinellida; family Trichuridae; genus Trichuris; species Trichuris muris. The sequence goes on along the minus strand of CBXJ02000392.1, from coordinate 63,533 downwards.
CTTTTTAAAATGTCCCCATTGTCAACTTGTCCACCATTTTAAATTGTACAACTTTTTGAAATGTCCCCATTGTCAACTTGTCCACCATTTCAAATTGTACAACTCTTTTGAAATGTCCCCATTGTCAACTTGTCCACCTTTTCAAATTGTCCAACTTTTTGAAATGTCCCCATTGTCAACTTGTCCACCTTTTCAAATTGTCCATCTTTTTAAAATGTCCCCATTGTCAACTTGTCCACCATTTCAAATTGTCCAACTTTTTGAAATGTCCCCATTGTCAACTTGTCCACCATTTCAAATTGTCCAACTTTTTGAAATGTCCCCATTGTCAACTTGTCCACCTTTTCAAATTGTCCATCTTTTTGAAAATGTCCCCATTGTCAACTTGTCCACCTTTTCAAATTGTCCATCTTTTTGAAAATGTCCACATTGTCAACTTGTCCACCTTTTCAAATTGTCGTCCATCTTTTTGAAAGTGTCCCCATTGTCAACTTGTCCACCTTTTCAAATTGTCCATCTTTTTAAAAGTGTCCACATTGTCAACTTGTCCTCCTTTTCAAATTGTCCATCTTTTTGAAAATGTCCACATTGTCAACTTGTCCACCTTTTCAAATTGTCCATCTTTTTGAAAATGTCCACATTGTCAACTTGTCCATCTTTTGAAAATGTCCACATTGTCAACTTGTCCACCTTTTCAAATTGTCCATCTTTTTGAAAATGTCCCCATTGTCAACTTGTCCACCTTTTCAAATTGTCCATCTTTTCAAATTGTCCATCTTTTTGAAAATGTCCCCATTGTCAACTTGTCCACTTTGACTTGTCCACTTTGTCAACTTGTCCATCTTTTTGAAAATGTCCACTTTGTCAACTTGTCCACCTTTTCAAATTGTCCATCTTTTTGAAAGTGTCCACATTGTCAACTTGTCTTCCTTTTCAAATTGGTCCATGTTTTTGAAAATGTCCACATTGTCAACTTGTCCACATTGTCAACCTTTTTAAATTGTCCACCTTTTTGAAATTGTCCAACTTTTCAAATTGTCCACCTTGTCAACTTGTCCAGCTTGACAACTTGTCCACCTTTTCAAATTGTCCATCTTTTTGAAAATATCCACATTGTCAACTTGTCCACCTTTTCAAATTGTCCATCTTTTTGAAAATGTCCCCATTGTCAACTTGTCCACTTTGTCAACTTGTCCATCTTTTTGAAAATGTCCACTTTGTCAACTTGTCCACCTTTTCAAATTGTCCATCTTTTTAAAAGTGTCCACATTGTCAACTTGTCTTCCTTTTCAAATTGTCCATCTTTTTGAAAACGTCCACATTGCCAACTTGTCCCCTATTTCAAATTGTCCATCTTTGTGAAAGTGTCCACATTGTCAACTTGTCCACCTTTTCAAATTGTCCATCTTTTTGAAAATGTCCACATTGTCAACTTGTCCACCTTTTCAAATTGTCCATCTTTTTGAAAATGTCTCCATTGTCAACTTGTCCACCTTTTCAAATTGTCCATCTTTTTGAAAATGTCCCCATTGTCAACTTGTCCACCTTTTCAAATTGTCCATCTTTTTGAAAATGTCCACATTGTCAACTTGTCCACCTTTTCAAATTGTCCATCTTTTTGAAAATGTCCACTTTGTCAACTTGTCCACCTTTTCAAATTGTCCATCTTTTTAAAAGTGTCCACATTGTCAACTTGTCCTCCTTTTCAAATTGTCCATCTTTTTGAAAATGTCCACATTGTCAACTTGTCCTCCATTTCAAATTGTCCATCTTTTTAAAATGTCCACATTGTCAACTTCTCCACGTTTTCAAATTGTCCATTTTTGTCAACTTGTCCATTATTTCAAATTGTCCACCTTGTCAACTTGTCCGCCTTGTCAAATTGTCCATCTTTTTGAAAATGTCCTCCTTGTCAACTTGTCCCCTTTTCAAATTGTCCATCTTTGTCAACTTGTCCACCTTTTTAAATTGTCCACCTTTTTGAAATTGTCCACCATTTTAAATTATCCAACTTTTCAAATTGTCCACCTTGTCAACTTGTCCAGCTTGACAACTTGTCCACCTTTTTAAATTGTCCACCTTTTTAAAAATTGTCCACATTTGTCAAGTTGTTCTCCTTTTAAAAATTGTCTACCATTTGAAATTGTCCACCTTTTTAAAGATGTCAATCTTGTGAAATTGTCCATCTTTGTCAAATTGTCGACCTGTTGAAATTGTCCACATTTGTCACTTACGTGAAAATTGTCCACATTTGTCAAGTTGTCCACATTTTCAAATGGTCCACCTTTTTTTCAAATTGTCCATCTTTGTCAAGTTGTCCACCTTTTTAAATTGTCCACATTTTTGAAATGGTCCACCTTGTCAACTTGTCCAGGTTGTCAACTTGTCCACCTTTTCAAATTGTCTATATTTGTCAAGTAGTCCTCCTTTTTAAAGTGGTCCACCATTTCAAATTGTCCACCATTCCAAATTGTCCATCTTTGTCAACTTGTCCATCTTTTTAAATTGTCCACCTTTTCAAATTGTCCATCTTTTTCAATTGTCCACCTTTCTTTTTAAAATTGTCGACCTTTGTCAACTTGTCCACCTTTTTAAATTGTCCTCATTTTTGAAATTGTCCATCATTTCATATTGTCTAACTTTTCAAATTGTCCACCTTCTTTAAAATTGTCCACATTTGTCAAGTTGTCCACCTTTTTAAAATTGTGCACTTTCTTCAAGTTGTCCACCTTTTTAAAATTGTCTTTCTTTTTCAAATTGTCCACCATTGTAAAATTCTCCATTTATTTCATAGTTTTCACCATTTTAAAATTGTCCATCTTCAAATTGTTAATCTTTCTCAGCTCTTTGTGGCACACCGTGCACGTGCCCCTCCATGAGCAGATGCACCGTTCGAGTGCAGCACCATGTCTTTGCCACACCTTCTCCCGATGAACGATTCCATTCGCCTTCATGAAAGCCACCGTTGCAGTTTCGTCACTGAAACGTTCTTGCGGCACTCTTTACCACAACACCGCTAGCGCACTTCGACTCGGTCTTTCCTGTGCCGCAACACCGTAGATCTACTTCAACGGGAGCACGTTCGGCGCTGGTGAATCAAACCATTCGTCTTCATGAACTGCACATCAGCCACGTTACCACGCACAAAGCGCGCACACTGCCTCGCAAGAATCAACCGTTTGCTACCGCTCATCATTTCAGAATGAAACATCTTGCTCTTCAAACGGAATCGGCTTGCGTCGCCAACCAGTGGTATTAGCGTTCGTTCCTTGACGTCAACATTCTTGGCAGCATTTAACCGTCAACTCGTCTTATGGTACCACAAATTAAGCAGAGTAGCTGCGATCGAAAAGGATAAATTTCAAGTACTTTAGCATTTTCTATAGCCATGTCATATCAGTTTGCTTCAAAAGAAATATCACTTTTCCAAATCTTTACTGCTAAACAAATACGGCTCTTACCGTTTCGGTGTCTTTAGCACATGAAATCTTCCGAAACAACGCCTGATCAGTGGATAGATGGCGAGCTCGTAGAATAATGCACAACGCTGTGGAACATTCGTCGCTTTGGGAACGACTTTCGTTCTGTCTTCGGCGAATGAAGTCTACCATAGCTACGAAAAGGGAAGTGCAGGCACGCTGCTTCCCGAAAGCAGGTGATTTAGTGGATAATTTTCTAGCGAAAACATTATTCCTTAATTTAATTTTTTGTTCTATACCGCAATTGATGTTCCTAATGCTTATTGATTATTTTTATCATCAACTGTCAATGTTTGTTGTTGTACACAGACTTTTCTTCCCATTGAAAACGATTTATTCAAAACGAAAAAGCGGAGCATTTGGGTCCATCTTGACCCGTCATGGGCGCAAAGGAAAGGAAAAAACGAAAATGATAAAAAAATGTTGAGCCGTCAAAGCATATACTGCGAAAGGGTTTTTCAGGAAGCGCACAACCACTTAACCGGAACAGCGGGAACACTCTTAGTCCACCCTAGACCGGTCATTGTTTGCCTCCGCCCCGTTGGTAAAGCTTCAGAGGGCAGTCTCTACCAACCATTCACGGCAGCGGTGCAGACACGGACAAAGGGAAATTCGGGAATGGCGGAATTGTAGGTGATGTTTGCACTGACAAGCCCTCCGCCTGCAGTGCATTAGTTGCACAGGTCGGGTACGAAGAGTTCGTGTACAGTAACAAACATTGCTAACCGCTCCCGTTACAAAGAAGCAAACAAGATCAACAACTCTCATCCTTGTACTTCATTCCCTATACACCAGTTTCTCTCAGCACTTCTAATCTAGTAACGGTGATAGTGAGAGCAGCGCTATCACATGCACTACCAGTCACCATGATTCCATCCCAAATACACCAAACCCCATTAACTTAATGTGGTGGTCTTCCGACTTTCCCGTTTTGTACCTATAAGATCCCTGAGCGGAATAGCAAACATTTCTTCTTTTCTCTTTAAAGGTGCATTTCTGCTGACAAATTCTTGAACACTGTATCGCCCGTTAGATAAAAGCGTTTATTTCAAAACGCACTGCTTTCGGCTACTACTCATGTAGCCGTCATCAGTGAAATATAAATTATGTCGACTGCTAAGGCAGCCGACAGTTCGGCAAGCTCCTCTGCTAGACCATCCGGGCTGGCGACATCAACTATCAAGTAGTACCCTTGTACCAGTCAAGCCTCTGTCACCCGCCCAGTCAGTCCTGCTGACAGCGAGCATCCCCACCGACCGACCGGGACAGTGACAAAACTCCATAATTGCCGGCTAATTATGCAGTTTTGTCACTGTCCCGATCGCTCGGTGGGGGTGCTCGCTGTCAGCAGGACTGACTGGGCGGGTGACAGAGGCTTGACTGGTACAAGGGTACTACTTGATAGTTGATGTCGCCAGCCCGGATGGTCTGGCAGAGGAGCTTGCCGAACTGTCGGCTGCCTTAGCAGTTGACATATTTTATATTGCACTGATGACGTCTACAGGAGTTGTATCCGAAAGGTCTGCGTTTTGAAGTAAACGCTTTTATCTAACTGGTGATACCCTGAGCGGAATAAAACAATTCCCTTTCAACATCGCTGACGACGGAACCAGGACGTTCTGAAAGCTTCGAGAAATGTTTTTGACCTATGATATTTCTAACAATCGCTCATCCATCCGTTGGTAGGGCATTTGCAGGTTTATTTCAGGTATGATCAAAAAGCGGAAAAGCCCGAACACCATCACATTAAAACACGAAACCCGTTACAATACATCCAATATTCAAACCCCATTAACTGTCTCAACTGCTTACCAGCGAGAGACGGCGAAGTATGGCAGAGGTAGCGGCGAGAAGTAACCAAAGCGCTGAAATCTGTCGCTCATTCACCGGCTTATATTGCTTCAACGTGATGTGTCTGTCTGTTGTATGCAAATTTTATTGCGTAAAGCACGATTCCATGCCGGTTATTGGCTATTTTCTCTAGTTCAGGTACAGTTCGTTGATTTAAACTATTCATAATCAATGATTAGATTATCGGGTGAAGCGTTGCATGCGAACTAAGTAAACGAAGCTTCTACCTTACGGACCAATGCGCTCCAAGCACCTATCTACATTAATCTATTAATAGTAAACTGACCAAATCAAACCTGTTAAAGCGCACTGATTCTTAGAGCGCTTTAACATTTGTCAATGTAATTGTAGCAACATAATGATCAAGTAAACGTAATTGTTGCAGAATTATTTCTATTTGTTTTCCTAACCACAGCATAGATCCCTTCATACTAGTAGTTACATATTTTTGTTGGACAGGCTTTTCTGTCATTCAATGTGGAAGAAGCATCCGCAAGTTAAGTTGCAACTTGAACTTCGCTCAAGTTTCGAATAATGAACTAAAACAGTTCGGTATTATGCTTCTCATCTGCTAAGAGTACATTTTTTATCATATTTATGTGAACATAACGTGAAGTATTGTTTACGAATTATGGAAACCATCGGCTTTACATCAACTTACCCAACAATGCTTACCCAAAAACTCTCTTTTACACCTCTTAAGTTTTTGTACGTACGAAAACGCCATGAAGCACCTGTACATAGACGTCATGCAGTGTGTCATGATCAAACAGCGCTGATAAGTACGGCACTATTCACCGACAGCGACTGGAAAAACCGTCCCATCTCTTTCATTGAGGAATGAACTATGATTTACCGGAAGTTACAACTTGTATGTCACTTTGGCTCATTTCTTACTAATAAAACCTGCCCAAGCAGTCACTGGTTAGGGTTTCGTTCAAAGTACTTGCACAATGAGTTCAATGTACTCGCTGCTAACGAATAACACAACGGTTTCGAAGAACGTTAGGATTGACAAACATAACAAAATACGACATGGCAATGGTTTCTCTTTCTAAATCTGTTATCGCATAGAGAAATATTTTCTAAATCGTTATCACATATGAAAATGCGACATGACATGTGCGCTGTTTAAATAGTAAGAAAGGATGCAACGAATTGTTGGTTCAATGCTGGTAAGGGAATGAAAGTGAGATAATGAACGTTGTTGCGGCTACCGGGCGATGCAAAGTGTGTCAGGTGTCCATCTCGTAGACATTGCTTATGCTTTCACAAATACTATGGTGGTGCGTAGCAGCAACCACAGGAATTGTGGTTAGCTGCAGGTATGTTCAGAATATCGACATTGGTTCCTAACGCTGAAAATTCCGTTCAGGACAGCAATACTATTCCTCCACAGCTGTATCCACGACTGTAGGGCATGAAAATTCCTTTAGGTATTCGGTATAATAGCGCATCTAGTCAAATGCTGCCCGCCAGAATCAGCTAACGGGATGCTTTTGCGTTTGTCGTTCCTGTGTGTTTCTGAACAATTGTGGTGTAAGTTCTTTAGTACATGGGCATGCGAGAAAAGAGCTTAAACAGTTACTGAGCCACTCACTAGCTGGGCAGTCGTTGTTCAAAAGTTTGCCACTGAAAAGTGGTACGCGAGAAGTACCCAAAAGCTCTGCTTTTGGAGAGAATAAAAGTTTTAAACGAACAGGGAAATCGTGTATATTAGTTATTTCGCTTAAACAGTTACAGTATAAGTTATCAAGGAGACAACGAAAACGGTCGTGGCATAAGCGAGAAAGTGACGTCCGTTGTGCAGAGGGCGTCAAACGCGTTCCCTTACAACAGGAGCATTGAATGAGCAGGCGCGACGACTATATGATGTGACTGCTACGTTAGCTGTCCAGCAGCAAAGGGGCACTGCGCAACAAAATCGCAGTAAGATGCGTGATAAAGTAGCAATAACAGTAAGAAACGTGTAACTAAGCACACAAGCAATAAGAGCAAATATATAAGAAACAAGGCGATAAAATCTTGATATAAGCAAAACGATGAAGTCTATATAACAAGCTGATAGGAAGTAGGTACTAGTCGGATAAGACCTGCTTGTGCGCATGGGGCAACTGCACAAGTCCCATCTGTCTACGCATCATCGGCACAAGTATCACGCACTGTTCGCAACAAAAAATCATCGCGTCAGACAGTCTTGGACAGTGTAATTTCATGCACATTTCGCTGATCATTTAAATGTATAAATCAGAAATATCAAATTGAAAAAACTAGTCCCACGCGCAGAAATTTAAAGTGCCTATTGGCATCATGCACGTAAGTATCATGCAAAGAAATCACAGCAGTACATTCTACCTCATGTACACTCCTGAAATTATTGATGTATGCATGCAATTATAAGTGTATATATACTTGGAGCAAGAGGAATTAATAACAAGGCGTTTCATAATAATGAACAATGATACGGTATCCTTGTTAAATTATATTTATTCAGCATGGCTTCCAGCACTTTCGCGTTCCGTGGTCTTCGCAGTTGGAACGCTGCGAAGTCACCCACACCCACTCCTCTGCGACATTTCTCATCAACACAAAGCGAAATTTCCAACTGCGCTAATGACGGAACACGAAAGTTCCAAACGCTACGCTGAATAAAAATTATTTAACAAGGATACCGTATCATTTTTCATTAAGTATATATATATATATATATATATATATATATATATATATATATATTGTCACGAACGAAATCAAGCACGCGACCGATAGTCAGCATGAGCCGTCTCGCTGTCGTCATAATTCATGCAGTGCGCCTACTTTTCTGGACCGCGTCGACGAGTCCATCGAACTTCGTTATTATTCGTTTTGGTACTCTCTGAGAACGGTTGTGTTCGTATTCGCCAATAAACCGTTACTCTCGTTTCTCTCGTCCATTGTCAGTTTCGCGCGTTGAAACTTGACAAATATTTGGTGCCTCGAGCCGGGATCGAACCAACGACCTTTAGATATACCGTCCAAATAGTTGGGATCAGTGCTATCCAACGAGGATGGCTGATCAACCAGAAGTGAAATCAGCTGCTGTCCGTCGTCAGACTGCCCGCGGACGCGGTCGTGCTCGCTCCACGGAACCTGCTAGCGAATATAACGTCGCTAGCCCGAGTGCTTCGTACCCACCTCATGTGGACGATAGTTCCGTATCCGCTGCGGTGACGGAGATGAAAACCCAGCTATTAGCGCTCTTCGACGAACTCCGTTCAAACCTGATTGCTGCTACGAGTATCCCGATGGTCGCGGATAAACTACAGAATCAACACAAAGCAAGTTCGTCTGAGCTCAAACCGTCAGAACCTCACGACCATCCCACCGATACATCATACTCGCATTCGCAAGCAATGCATGGTCAATCCGCTTCCGCTACGAACTTGTCGAAGCAGCCATCGTTGCAAGGCGTGGAATTTCGTATTGATGACTGGATCGATGGCCTAGTACTCGAAGGATCACCTGAGACGGTCGCTATACCAGCATCGAGTTATTCGCCTTATAACAGCTTCCAACAATTTGGTCCCCCAGTCAAGATCGAGCCTTTTGACGGCGATCCTCGTCAATGGGAGACCTTTATTGGTAGCTTCAAAACTCTCGTTCACGATGTCGTACACTCAAATGTGCAAAGAGTTGCTATTTTAAGCCAGCTGCTCTCGCCACGGTTAAGATCCTGCATGGGAAACTGCCTCCATAGCCCCGGCATGTATTAGGAAGCTCTAGCTAACCTTCGAAGGCTCTTCGGCGATCCGAGCCGTGCTATGGACGTGCATATTCACAGTCTATTGAATATTGCACTGATGAAGAGCAATTCACAAGAGGAAGTGGAAAGATTCTTCTTCGAAATTCGAAGGGCCGTGAGTACATTCCATGCCCTGAAATCTGACGTTGAACTCCAGTCGAAAGCTACACTAAATTCCGTGTCGGCGAAGCTCACACACAGGCTAAAGGGTGTTTGGGCCAAAAGAGCATTCGATTTGCTCCCAAAGGTGGCTAGCCTGGTTGAATTCGATAGATGGCTTCAGGAGATGATCATGGTTCAAAACAGCGTTGGAAATTATGAGCCGGACCCATCCTGCGGGAAGAGATCAGCAAGAGGTCTCAATCCGACTCGCCGGGTAAATGTGCTAACTTCATCAGAGGACCATGCTATTTGCCGACTATGCGAATGCAATCACGTATTGGCCAAATGCCCTCAATTTTTCTCGCTATCCCCTCTATGTCGAGCTGAAACGCTGAAGAACTTTGGCTTATGTTTTGCCCGCTTCGACTCATCACATAAAGTTCGTGTGTGTCGGTCAAGGAACAAATGTGGCATTGATGGTTGTCGTTTACGACATCACCCGCTGCTTCACGGCGCTCCTCGGGTATACGTGCCAGATTGTACACGAACAAAAGAGCAGTCCACATCGAAAAACCATCAATCATCGGAACCAACTATGATAGGGACAACAGCGACAAATGCAACTGGCACAGTTCTACTGTCAGTTGTTCCAGTCACTGCGACGTCTGGAGACTGTGTCGTGTCTACATATGCGCTGTTGGATACCGGCAGTGAAGGCTCCCTAATCACAAACAACTTGGCTCAGAAACTACGACTTACAAAGTTTCCCTCCCAGATACATCTATCAACGTTCCATGGCCATGACCCTAGCCAAGAACTTTTTACCACCGCATTACAGATACGATGCACGGAGTCGGACGAAACGTACAATATTACGAACGCTATAGTTGTGCCTTCACTGAACGTATCCAGTCGAATTGTTGATTGGCCAACAGCAAAGAACCGTTTCAGTCACTTGAACGATCTTCCACTTGTTAAGATCGACTACACTCGTGCCGAACTTCTTTTAGGAATAGATAATTTCGAAATCATAAGGCCGCTAGAAGTACGCCAGCCCCAACATCCGGGACAACCTTATGGCGTAAAGACACCTCTAGGTTGGACCATCTGTGCACAATTTTCCCTACCAAAAGAAGAATTCTTCTTGTATTCTATTCGCGTCAACCGAGTAGGAATTACGACAACTGACAATACGTCGCTCTTCGAAGCCCTTGAGAAGTTTTGGTCGACGGAAAGTTTTGGTACGAAACCCAACGCCATACTTCCAGTTTCCAAGGATGTAAAATACGCAGAGCACTTGCTGAACTCGTCTACAAAATTTTCTGACAAACGAATTTCCGTTGCATTACTTTGGAAACCAGGCGCCAACGCCCTTCCAAACAATCGCTCACTTGCGGTAAGTCGTTTCTTGCTTCTTCGGAAGCGGCTACAAGCTAACCCGACTCTTCGGTCCATGTATCACGATGCAATGGTAGATCAACTTCGCCGGAACATTGCCTGCGAAGTGGCTGCGAATAAAACAATGCTACCAACAGGTCGTGTCTGGTACCTCCCACATCATAGTGTCCGTCATTCAAATAAGCCGAACGAACTTCGCGTCGTTTTTGACGCTTCAGCTAAGTTTGACGGCACTTCATTCAACGATCATCTACTCAAAGGACCAGACCTAACGAACAGTATCGTCGGTATCATAATTCGCTTCCGTCGATACAAAATCCCGGTGGCTTCTGATATCGAAAAAATGTTCCATCAAGTCGCCGTGAATGAAACGGACCAGTCAGTTCTCCGTTTCCTTTGGTCACCTTCGAATGACACTGCTCCACGTACGTTCCAAATGAAACGGCAAGTCTTCGGTCTTACCTCAGCGCCCGCGTCTTGCATGCATGCGTTGAACTGCGCTATAAAGGCCTTTGGAACAGACGAAGTGAATGCTCGCTGCCAAAGGCAGTTCTATGTTGATAATTATCTCGATTCGTTCGACTCCCTGGAAGAAGCAGTCCGAATTACTGGCGATTTGAAAGAAGGCCTAAAAAAGGGAGGTTTCGTCTTGACGAAATGGTCTACAAGCGAACCAAATCTGCTGGATCACTTTCCAACTAACACTCGTTCTGACGGAACCGTCCATTTAAAGCTGGGCCACACACCGCTGGAAAATGTGCTCGGCTTACTAAGGGATCAGCTGTCTGATTCTTTTCGCTTCACGACTGAGATAAACAACAGGATCGTGAAGACAAGACGGCATTTGCTGAGTACAATCGCTAGTCTATGCGATCCACTTGGTTTTTTGGCTCCCGTGGTGATGTTAGCCAAGCGGCTACTTCAAGAGGCGGCATCTCTTGGTTCCGATTGGGATAAAGAACTGGACGAAAATTTACGGCGGCACTATCAAACGTGGTCGTCGAACCTCGCTTCTATCTTGACCTTATCAATTCCAAGATGGTTTTCGTTGTCGTGTGAACTGGCTAAAATCGAGCTACACTCCTTCTCTGACGCATCCGAAACAACCTTTGGAGCAGTCGTTTATCTAAGATCCGTGAACACGAAGGGAAGTATTAATGTTTCCTTTATAATTGGCAAAACACGCGTTGCCCCTCGTCGGCCACTAACTATCGCGCGACTCGAGTTTCAAGCTGCGGTCATGTCTCTTCGCCTGACCGAAACAATAATAGAAGAAATCTGAATGCCCATAGACAACACGGTGTATTGGACGGATTCTACGACGCTGCTCTACTGGCTGCTAACACCGGCTAGAATGCGTTCCTTCGTCGTTCACCGCGTTGCTGAAATATTGGAGTACTCTGAAGCTAAAGAGTGGCGCCATGTACCAGGAAATTTAAACCCTGCCGATGACGCATCAAGGGGCCTGCCAACAAACAAGCTACACAAAGATCACCGATGGTTCCGTGGTCCACCTTTTTTATTCAATCAGGAATCAAACTGGCCAAAGAGTATGAATTCACCCTTTACTGAAGAGGCCCAAGTTGAGATGCTTGGACCCGCACGCTGGATTAGAACTGTGTCGACTAAGGAAGACAACCCGCTATTGAAACTCATGAACGTAACGTCGAACTATAGGAAAATCCTTCGTATTGTCGCCTATGTTAATCGATTTGTTTATCGACGAAAGAGACTTAGAAAAGCGCTAAATGCGCATGAGATTCGTATAGCGCAACAATCATGCCTCCGGGTAGTGCAAAACGCCTACGTTAAAAGTGAAGTTGCCAACCTGCACAAGGGTCACGGTGTCAACGAGACATCTAAATTGATAGGGCTCGCTCCTTTTCTCGACGAAGACAACCTGATACGCGTTAGCGGGCGTATCCGACATGCGAACACAAGTCTCTCGACCAAACACCCCGTTGTTCTACCAGGCGAAGGCTCCTTTGCACACAGAATCATTTGGGACCGGAAACTCGACTTGAAGCACGCCCGAACAGAACGAATCCTCGCTGATCTGAGAGCAGAATATTGGATCGTCGGCGGATGACGAGTAGTACGCGGAGTAATAAACAAATGCTTGTATTGCAGGAAGCTAAGTGCTTTAACGAAGCAAGTCTTGATGTCAGACTTGCCGAAAGAACGACTCGATTTCCATGCGCCAGCTTTCACTAACGTCGGCATGGATTTCTTTGGGCCCTTCGAGGTGACTGTGAAGCGCAGCAAAGAGAAGCGCTATGGTTGTATTTTTACATGTATGGTCAGCTGAGCGGTTCACTTGGAACTGACTCCATCACTAAATCTCAATTCCGTCATCCAAGCAGTAAAGCGCTTCATCACACGCCGTGGGCGCCCGAAAATTATCGTATCTGATAATGACTCAAGTTTTGTGAAAGCGGCTAAATGCTTGAGCAAAGAATGGGCAGAAGTTGATATCGAAGGACTTGTCAGACATGCGGATCAAATGGAAATTCTCGCCTCCCCATGGGCCCCATTTCGGCGGCGCGTGGGAGCGTTTAATTGGCATGGCTAAGAAAGCCCTCATTGCGACCCTGCGTGGAAACAGTTGTACGGACGAAGTATTAGCTACCATATTTGCGGAAGTTGAGACATTGCTAAACGGGAGACCACTATGCTACATTGGAGACGATTATTCGCACCCTGAACCATTAACACATTTCATGCTCCTAACAGGAAGACCTAACGTTAATATACCAATAGATGTGGTCTGTGAAAGAGGATGCATGTTAAATAAGCATTGGTGCTACGCACAAAGAGTAACGGATCGATTCTGGCAACGCTGGCGAAGACAGTATTTGCCAACACTTCAGCGCAGATCAAACTGGACAAAGGAGAATCCTAATCTGGAAGTCGGCGACATAGTAATAATTGTTGAACCACAAATGCCACGTGGCCACTGACCTCTAGGTCGAGTAACATAAGTTTTCAAAGGTCTCGATGGCCGAGTACGTACTGCCACGGTCAAAGGTAAAAATAAATTTTACGTAAGAGCCACCACCCGTTTGGCACTTATCGAAAAATTACACTAATATTACTCACATATATCCGTAACTTTTCTACTGTACCCATTACATCCCATCTACTGTACACATCCAATGTTACTTTTACGTCACTAACGCTCGCAAACCTTCTTTCTACAATATGGAAAGTTGGGGGAGGGTGTCACGAACAAAATCAAGTAGGCGATCGACAGTCAGCATGAGCCGTCAATCTGTCGTCATAAACCATGCAGTGCGCCTACTTTTCGGGACCGCGTCGGCGAGTCCATCGAACTTCGTTATTATTCGTTTTGGTACTCTCTGAGAACGGTTGTGTTCGTATTCGCAAATAAACCGTTACTCTAGATTCTCTCGTCCATTGTCAGTTTCGCGCGTTGAAACTTGACATATATATATATATATATATATATATATATATATATATATATATATATATATATATATTGTAAACCAAATACGGCAATAACCCGTTAGACGAAATCGTTTATTCCAAAAAGGAAACAAGCGTAGCTTTCGGAACCAACCTTGTTCCGTCCTCAGCGCTAAACAACGATTGTTTAGCGCTGAGGACGGAACAAGGTTGGTTCCGAAAGCTACGCTTGTTTCCTTTTTGGAATAAACGATTTCGTCTAACGGGTTATTGCCGTATTTGGTTTACAACATGAAACTCTACCCCGTCAAAAGAAACCCCATCTTCTATATATATATATATATATATATATATATATATATATAGCAAATATCATTTTTCATTAAGCGTATATATATATATATATAGTTGAACATTGGGTTCTTGCACACGGCGTATGTTCTCATATTTGTAACTGAACACGGCAAAACTCCCGTGACCAAATTCTTTATTGTTCAAACGGAGCTTTCGAAAACCGCACCTGTTTTCGTCGTCAGCGTTTCTGACAATAGGAGGAAAAGTCTGTGTGGCTTATGTCGATGATGTACTTTACACCGCGAAAATAGTATTTTAAAGTCTTCTTTTTTGGTTACTTTAAACTCTCCCTGTCCTAGAAATTTTGCACCGGCAACATTTTGTTCTTCTCCCCACCGTAGTCCAGATGTCGCTAACTTCGGCGCCTTCATCTCTGTTCATACATTCATTGTGCCGAATAAACATTGCTTCTTTGATCTTCCGTAACTTGAAATTGTTTTCCTTTGTGATTCTAAAGATTTGTAATTCCTCATCTGGTTGTGGGCATTCAGCCACATGGCCCACGATGGCCGAGCCATTGACACATTCTTCCATGATTAATGTTGGGTTCTTTGTTTGAGGGCGTCCACGGCGTATTACGTTCTCCCCTCGGCTCCTGCTTTCAGCGTTCCTATAGCGTTTTATCATTGCCAGGTGTTGTCGGAATCTGTGTTCTATGCTGTAGCCGCTTTCCCCAATGTACCGTGCGCCGCATCCACAAACTACCTGGTACACCACTCCCCCGTAAGATTCTGGTGGGATTCTTGTCTTATCCGAACGAAGAAGAGATCTCAAGTCAAACAGGGTTTTAAACACAACCCTCACTCCCATTTGACCCATGATTCTTTTTATCTGTTCTCCCACCTTAGGGTAATAGGGAATAATCAGTTTAGTCTCTCTCTCTCTCTCTCAGAATTGTTTCTGTTTGGAATTCTTTGTTCTTTCTATTTTTTTAACTCTCTCTTTGATGCAGTATTCGATTAGTGCTGGTGGGTAATCATTGTGCATCAATGTTGTCATTATGTGCTCAAATTCATCTTTTAAGTATTTTTTGCTACATATACCCAACGCTCTGTCTATCATTCCAGTTATAATCCCTCTTTTCACGTTCATAGGGTGGTTGGAAAAGAAATTTAAATATTTGCCTGAATGTGTGGGTTTTCTGTAAATTCTGGTTTGGAGTCGGTTCAATTCTTTTATAACCAACACGTCTAAGAAGGGTAGTTGGCCGTCTTTTTCTTTTTCCTTCGTAAATACTATCTTATTTGGGAAAATGCTATTCAGATGGTCTAATAGCTTTTCTTCTTCCCCTTCTTTCACTGTAGCAAACAAATCGTCTACGTATCTCTTAAAAAGTTTTATGTGGTGGTCCGACAGTCCTGTTGGAAAGGCCTTTGCTTCTAAGTTTTCCATGAAGATCTCCGCAAGTATTGGTGATAATGGGCTTCCCATTGGCGCTCCTGTTTTTTGTGCAAAGTATTTGTTATTCCATCGAAAGTAGTTACCTTCTTCCATACAAAATTTCACTAATTGCTTCAAATGGAATGGGTTTAGCAGTGTTCGTTGTTTAAGAGTAACGTCTTCGGACAAAAGGTTAGTGATGGGTTCATAAGTGTAGATCAAAGGTATGCTAGTGAACAGATCCTTCACATCATAACTTACAAGAATAGCATCCCTTTCTAGACGAATTGCTCCTATTTCTTTAACGAATCTCATTGCATTCTGTGTGTGTGACGCTCTTTTTGCATTTAATGGTTATAGTATGTTGGTCAAATAAACGCAAAGTTCTCTAGTCACCGAATTGCAACTGGATACCACTGGTCTTAGTGGAACGTTTTCCTTATGGATTTTTGGAAGACAAAATAGTTCCGGACACGAGAAATTGGAACCGTACCTTAATTTGTTTAGAAATTCCGCCAATTTCTTTTCGTTGGTTGTGTCCACTAAACTTGAGATTATTCCGGCTAGCGATTTACGCGTATCATCCGTGGGGTCAATGCCTAAGCTTTTGTAGGTCTCTGTATTCAACAACTCCTCTACTTTATTGTTGTACGTTTCTCTGTCCATCACCACTACAACATTGCCCTTGTCTGCCTTTGTGATAATGATCGATTCTTCGTCCTTCAACTTTTTGATTACGTTAACCTCCGTTTTCGTTAAGTTCCTTGCTGGCGAGTACTTTTGTTTAGTTAGGCAATTCGCAATCGCGCTTCTAATCTGATTTGCATTGGACGGTGCTTCTTTACTAATACCAAGTTCCACCCTGCTCATTACGTCTAGGTAGTCAATTTTATTGGGAGTGGGTCCGAAATTCAGCCCTTTTGCAAGGACTCGTTGTTCAACGGTTGTTAGCGTCCTAGAGCTAAGATTGACCACCCCTTTCTCCATAGTCCTTCTCTGGTTAGGGAGTTCATTATGGTAGTTTCTTCTTCTGGTAAACTCCCAAGAGTTTGAGCTAATCAATCTATTTACTTTTTCTTCCATCCTCTTTGTTTCCACACAAACAATTTTTGAGAATGAAAACATGACCATCCGTAGGAAGTATGCAGTCATGTCATTCCCGATTTCCATGTTCA
Organism: Trichuris muris; assembly: GCA_000612645.2. NCBI lineage: Eukaryota > Metazoa > Nematoda > Enoplea > Trichinellida > Trichuridae > Trichuris > Trichuris muris. The sequence continues at coordinate 46,584 of CBXJ02000392.1, read as the reverse complement.
ACGCTCTATGCTGTTTGACAAAGCGTGTGCTTAGCCATGCCACCTCTTTCCTGCGTTCCTTTATCGTATTTCGCAGTAAGGAAAACCCTGCCTGTCTCAGGATTTTTTCGGTTCTTGGGTTTGAAGAATTTGAAGAAGGAAAAAAGAAACAGCTAAACCCATTCCATTTGAAGCAATTAGTGAAATTTTGTATGGAAGAAGGTAACTACTTTCGATGGAATAACAAATACTTTGCACAAAAAACAGGAGCGCCAATGGGAAGCCCATTATCACCAATACTTGCGGAGATCTTCATGGAAAACTTAGAAGCAAAGGCCTTTCCAACAGGACTGTCGGACCACCACATAAAACTTTTTAAGAGATACGTAGACGATGTGTTTGCTACAGTGAAAGAAGGGGAAGAAGAAAAGCTATTAGACCATCTGAATAGCATTTTCCCAAATAAGATAGTATTTACGAAGGAAAAAGAAAAAGACGGCCAACTACCCTTCTTAGACGTGTTGGTTATAAAAGAATTGAACCGACTCCAAACCAGAATTTACAGAAAACCCACACATTCAGGCAAATATTTAAATTTCTTTTCCAACCACCCTATGAACGTGAAAAGAGGGATTATAACTGGAATGATAGACAGAGCGTTGGGTATATGTAGCAAAAAATACTTAAAAGATGAATTTGAGCATATAATGACAACATTGATGCACAATGATTACCCACCAGCACTAATCGAATACTGCATCAAAGAGAGAGTTAAAAAAATGGAAAGAACAAAGAATTCGAAACAGAAACAATTCTGAGAGAGAGAGACTAAACTGATTATTCCCTATTACCCTAAGGTGGGAGAACAGATAAAAAGAATCATGGGTCAAATGGGAGTGAGGGTTGTGTTTAAAACCCTGTTTGACTTGAGATCTCTTCTTCGTTCGGATAAGACAAGAATCCCACCAGAATCTTACGGGGGAGTGGTGTACCAGGTAGTTTGTGGATGCGGCGCACGGTACATTGGGGAAAGCGGCTACAGCATAGAACACAGATTCCGACAACACCTGGCAATGATAAAACGCTATAGGAACGCTGAAAGCAGGAGCCGAGGGGAGAACGTAATACGCCGTGGACGCCCTCAAACAAAGAACCCAACATTAATCATGGAAGAATGTATCAATGGCTCGGCCATCGTGGGCCATGTGGCTGAATGCCCACAAAAAGACGAGGAATTACAAATCTTTAGAATCGCAAAGGAAAACAATTTCAAGTTACGGAAGATCAAAGAAGCAATGTTTATTCGGCACAATGAATGTATGAACAGAGATGAAGGCGCCGAAGTTAGCGACATCTGGACTACGGTGGGGACAAGAACAAAATGTTGCCGGTGCAAAATTTCTAGGACAGGGAGAGTTTAAAGTAACCAAAAAAGAAGACTTTAAAATACTATTTTCACGGTGTAAAATGCATCATCGACATAAGCCACACAGACTTTTCCTCCTATTGTCAAAAACGCTGACGACGAAAACAGGTGCGGTTTGCGAGAGCTCCGTTTGAACAATAAAGAATTTGGTCACGGGAGTTTTGCCGTGTTCAGTTACAAATATATACATATACATATATATATATATATATATATATATATTTGAAAATTATTATTATATATATATATATATATGCGTATCGAGAAATCACGAAAGACTTTACCCGTTGTTGTCAAAGGCCACGTGAATCGAGAGATCTTTATTTTCAAAAAAGTCGAAAAGCGTGGCGCATCGTGGCTAGTAAAGCGGAGCTTTCGGGTCTCTCTAGACCCGTCCTCAGAGCGGTCGGTTCTCTTTGTGCCCTCCCCCAGGTTTGGCTTTCATGGAGAGTTCCTCCACTCAGCCAAACCACAGTGGAGCCCGTCAGATCAATCTAGATTCATCAGCGCTGGTTCCACCGTGGCCGAGCGGGTATCAGAGCCTTACCCTTACCGACCATTCCCGGAGGAAGCAAGTTGTCCAAGTGCCGGACTTGGACTACAAGAGTACTACTTGTACTCCTCCTACTTAGGGACTTGGACTCCAAGACTTCGACAACGTGCCTCCTCCGGGAATGGTCGGTAAGGGAAACGCTCCGATACCCGCTCAGCCAAGATGGAACCAGCCCTGATGAATCTAGATTGATCTGACGGGCTCCACTGTTGTATGGCTGAGTGGAGGAACGCTCCGTGAAAGCCAAACCTGGTGGAGGGCACAAAGAGAACCGACCGCGCTGAGGACGGCTCCAGGCTGACCGGAAAGCTCCGCTTTCCTAACCACGATGCGCCACGTTTTTCGACTTTTTTGAAAATAATGATCTTTCGATTCACGTGGCCTTCGACAACAACGGATAAAGTCTTCCGTGATTTCTCCATACGCATTAAGCGATGAACCCGTTGCAAAAATTGTTACAATATATATATATATATATATATATATATATATATATATATATATATATATATATATATATATATATATATATATATATATATATACAGTAGGCCCTCCGTATACGCGGTAATTGCTTCCGGGACATACCGCGTATAATCAAATTCCGCGTGTAATCAAGTCCACTGCACAGAAGATGCGAGAATACGTAGGCAATGCGCGTACTCCTTCCGGCAGACTTCAAGCAGACTGTTCGTTCCAGTTCCAATGCCCAGCGCTATTTAAATGCTAAGCGAGTAGCTGTTACGTAGTGCAGCGAATTATAAAAACAGCAAAGTTACTATGATACTCGGCCAATTCAAATGTGTAGTACTTTTATCGTTATTGTAGCAGCTTTACGGAGTTTCCAGCCCGTTTTTCCTGAACTTACTTTATTGGATTCTCGCTGATGCGAAGTCGTTCGATTCTTTCACGCACTCGCACCGTGCGTGGTGAGTACACTAAGCTTGCCATCAGAACGGACACCTAGCCTGCCCGATCAAGCATGACCGAATGGTTACCCCGCCTTGACAGTCGAGTAGAGGAGTCTTCCCTAGGAAGTAGAAGAGTCTTCCCTGGTTTTTTATCAGATTTATTGGGTCTTATTGCGGGTTACCCCGGATTCTAGAGTAATCCAACAATCGTAAGCAAATGAATGCAGGTATCTTCACAAAGCAAAACAACAGCAGGTGACGTAGTTGTTGTCTTTGTTTACGGGTTGTTGCTGACACTGAACTTCGGGAGATAAGCATCTTTCCATGTTCCAACGGCCCCAATATACGTAGAAAAGCTTAAGCGAGGCAACACTGTTCTGTTTTTGTCTCAACCTTGTGAGGCATGGTTCACTGTTAACTGCTAACGCTAACCTAAGCGTAAATTTTATGCTCCTTAAGTGCGGAGGATTGAGATTCTTAAGCAGCAATGGAAGGGAAGTGTGCGGCATTTCCTTATGTGGAACTTGTAGATAATTTAAATGCATTCGCTTACATGGCACAGGATACCTGATGAGCATCATTTGGCTCTGTTCGGTTGACCATAGCTATTTTGCCATGGCCATCGTATACTCCTGGAAGGCAAAGGTACACCGAAACGGTTGTAGTTGCCATTTGGAATCAAACGCACTGGTATTGCCTGTTTCTGTCTCCGCTACTGCTTCATCACACGTTCATTCCGTTGGTAAGTGCGCATATTTAACAACAATGAATGATTTTATTCGCAATGGTTAATATAGGACGAAAAAAATACACATACAACAGCAACTGTAAAACGACCAAAATACAATAACCGTACAAAGATCACTGTGGCGGCCAGCAGGTTGCAATGTCATTGACAATGCAATCGAATGGGTCTTGACGGGGGCGTAGCCTGCAGCGCCACATGAACTCGCACAAGTAGAGGTCCAGAAAGCGCGGAGGCGTGCCGCACCGGAGCTTGTTTGAGCGCTACAATTGTGCCCAGAGGGATTCCACGGTCTGCATGTGCAACCCTAATTTAAACCAGATATCTCAGGCCTATGGGAGGTCAGTGCTGGGCTCTTTCAAGGAAAATGTCTTGTCACTGATAGGACAGTGGTCGTCTTGCTTCACGCGTAATGTTAGAGAGAATATCTTGCACATGCTGAGAAAGCGTTGGTGTCCTTCATGCACCTATGATCGGTAGGTGGTCGCAAATGCGGTGGGCTAAAGGAAACGTCTCTTATGATTCACGGGACCTTGTTCGGTCACCGTTGAGCGGAAAGTTAGAGAAAATAACTTTTGACTGAAGTGACGGCTGTGCCGTCCTTTGTGCGCATGCGATCAGGTAGCATTCTGACGGCGGAGCAACGTTTGATTCTGATTCGAGAAAATCTTTCCTTCCCGACCCAGGACTGCGCTTTCACAAAAACTTTCGCTTGATATATCAGGCGAAAGTTTTTCTGACGGTTGCCTGCGGGATAGGACATTTGAGTATGGAATCGCGCAGGAGAATGTTTTTCACAGGCAAACGTCACAAAAACCTTCTCTTGCGCGATTCCATACTCAAATGTCCTATCACGCAGGCGACCGTCATAAAAACATTTGCCTGATGTATCAAGCGAAAGTTTTTGTGAAAGCACAGTCCTGGGTCGGGAACGAAAGATTTTCTCGAATCAGAATCAAACGTTGCTCCGCCGTCAGAATGCTACCTGATCGCATGCGCACAAAGGACGGCAGAGCCGTCACTTTAGTCAAAAGTTCTTTTCACTAACTTCCCGCTCAACGGTGACCGAACAAGGTCCCGTCAATCATAAGAGACGTTTTCTTTAGCCCACTGCGTTTGCGACCACCTACCGATCATAGGTGCACGAAGGACACCAACACTTTCTCAGCATGTGCAAGATATTCTCTCTAACATTCCGCGTGAAGCAAGACGACCACTGTCCTATCAGTGACAAGACATTTTTTTTGAAAGAGCCCAGCACTGACCTCCCATAGGCCTGAGATATCTGGTTTAAATTAGGGTTGCACATGCAGACCGTGGAATCCCTCTGGGCACAATTGTAGCGCTCAAACAAGCTCCGGTGCGGCACGCCTCCGCGCTTTCTGGACCTCTACTTGTGCGAGTTCATGTGGCGCCGCAGGCTGCGCCCCCGTCAAGACCCATTCGATTGCATTGTCAATGACATTGCAACCTGCTGGCCGCCACAGTGATCTTTGTACGGTTATTGTATTTTGGTCGTTTTACAGTTGCTGTTTGTATGTGTATTTTTTTCGTCCTATATTAACCATTGCGAATAAAATCATTCATTGTTGTTAAATATGCGCACTTACCAACGGAATGAACCTGTGATGAAACAGTAGCGGAGACAGAAACAGACAATATCAGTGCGTACGATTGCAAATTGCAACTACAACCGTTTCGGTGTACCTTTGCCTTCCAGGAGCATACGATGGCCACGGCAAAGTAGCTATGGTCAACCGAACAGAGCCAAATGATGCTCATCAGGTATCCTGTGCCATGTAAGCGAATGCATTTAAATTATCTACAAGTTCCACATAAGGAAACGCCGTACACTTCCCTTCCATTGCTGCTTAAGAATCTCAGACCTCCGCACTTAAGGAGCATAAAATCTACGCTTAGGTTAGCGTTAGCAGTTAACAGTGAACCATGCCTCACAAGGTTGAGACAAAAACAGAACAGTGTTGCCTCGCTTAAGCTTTTCTACGTATATTGGGGCCGTTGGAACATGGAAACATGCTTATTTCCCGAAGTTCAGTGTCAGCAACAACCCGTAAATAAAGACAACAACTACGTCACCTGCTGTTGTTTTGCTTTGTGAAGATACCTGCATTCACTTGCTTACGATTGTTGGATTACTCTAGAACCAGTGGTAACGCGCAATAAGACCCGATTTACTTATATTGAACAATACGAGCAGTTCGAACACCGCTGTTTGGATACTGTTAGTTTCAACCCTCGTCAAGAAAACTGAGTGACCACGGAGCTCCATGCCTTAGCAGCACGTCTGCTTAGAGTGTGCAATATGAGAAGTGCGAGCTATTTTGTCTGCTCAGTTAACTAAAATTTCATCTTGTCCATTCAATAATAAGAACCCTTTGTGATTAATTCCTTTGCAGGCAAAATCACTTCAGGCAAACCCAGCAAAAGTTCATCAAGAAACAACGCAAGCTGCACAAATAGAAAAGTGCTTGCCAAGTTGCGCGACAGCACTATAGCTTTTCATAAACATTGTATATCAGTGATTCCCAACGGGGGCCCCGCAGGGGCACAAGGGGCCCTGGAAGACGAGAGGGCCCTAGAGGGGCCCTGGAAAACGAGAGGGCCCACGGGGCTGCCCTGGAAAGTGAAAGGGACCCTGGGAAAGCCCTGACAAGATTGAAGGCACTCTGGTGCGGTAATCTTAGGTGTGCGAGCAGTGGAAAGTTCAGAAGGGCGATACGGTTTCGATCATTTCATGCACCATGTGAAGGAATGTTATCGTTCGTCTCATTCGGTAATCCCAAAGTTTTTGGAGGCAGGGACCCCTTTCATTGCTGATAAGCATCCTGGGGCCCTCCACCAAGTGTTTACCGCCATCCTTACTGCCTTGTTAAATTCCCTGCAGGTTGTTGCGCTTTTTAGCGGTGAGTTCATTGTAAACTTTCTTGAATAGGTACTTGAGCAGTGGTCTGCATTTAGCACAGAATGAAATATTGAACTTGTCACCACTAGGATTTCCCTGATCCAACCCTAAACAACAGGGCATTGTAGTCCAACAGTTCTTCAGGCATGTGCAGCCGAGGTCAAACGAGCGTTTCGGATATGCTTCAAACAGAGTACTGTTTCCTGTTTAATGAATTTTCCCAAAGAAACGTTCTCAATCACGCGAAGTAGGTATGCGCTGAGGATGGGAAAAGTCGCTTCCGGAAAGCTACGCAGTAAAAATTTGCTTCTTTCAACAACGGGTTGAAATACTCCGTAAGTAATTTGTAATTATGACAACTAACACGCCCGTTCGTAGAAACAGTATATTCATCACACGAAGTTAATACTTTTACTTATAAAATTCTGAACTTCCAGTAACGGAGGCTTTCAGGCAAACGAAGCCTGCCCGCTCAATTCCGCGACACAGATAATCAGAGCATTCAAAGAGATGGAAAACGTTTCAGCATCATAAGATTTTAATTGGTCCTGGAAACATAGTTCTCACATTTCATACAGTTAAACTTCGTTGTTGCATAGCGGATCACAGCATGGTCTATTGATGGTGAAGATCGTAGTGAATGTATAGCTTCTCCAGTTTTTCCTGCTCAGTTACTAACGTCAGTATGGTGCGTTATTTAACACCAGATTCAGTTTTTCTCGACCGCAAAATAAGGCACCTAAGTCGTGCATTTCATGAGGGCTATTGTTTATAGCCGCTTCATTAATGTGAAGGCCGAACATGACGCGATAGGATCAATTTTTCCACGTTAGGCTCAAAATTAGTAAGCAGCAAGCGCAGATCGCCGCGCTTTACTATCTGTAACCGGTTTCATTTCTTTTCCAAAAGATCTGTCACGGCGTTGAACCTAGGTTCAACTAAATCAGATAAAGGAAAAGGAACGAGTAACTTTTTAACAATTTTCCATAAGCCGGGGAAAAGATTTCCAATTTGACGCTGTAACCAAAACTGGGTATAACCATCCTTGAGCTTAGGCTTCAACTGTTCGTTAGCTTGCAACTCTATCAACTCTTCCTGCAAAAAGATATCAGCTCCATCAACGCTCCAGAATGGGTCCAAAATCCAAGCTGGTATTGTCATGGACAATATGTCTGCGTATCTTTCGCACATGTTCGTATGCAGCATGGTCAAATGATTGCAGTACACAACCATGTCATCATCATTTATTTCGCAATTGTCCCTGAGCCTGTTCAGATTCGCGAATTGGTATAAATGTCCGTGTCCAAAGTTCTGTTTGAAAGGAACCAACTTGCTGATGAATGCTGCAATAACGCTTTTGATTTTCACCAGGTTCAGTTCGTCTCCTTGTAGCTGGAGGTTCATTAAACCGAGAATAAAGATCTGACATGTAGGCTATGTCTCCTTTGCACTTCTGCAGATTGTCACGTAGCTCCTGTTCGAGAAATTGCAAAATGCTATGGAAAAGGCTATAAAAACGGCTGAGACATGCTCCCCTTGACAGCCGCCGATCTTCTTTGTCGAGTAGCAAGCGATTGAATTCTTCATCGTTTTCTTCCCAGAGTTGTCTGAATAACCTGTCTTTCAAAGGGCTGCTTTTAATTTTGCTAACAGCGGTGATGACATTATTTAAGGAGCGATGCAGACGATCTGTGAGTCGTTTCGCAACTAAATGTTGGCGGTGAATCACGGAGTGCACAGCTAGCAAGTCCGGTACTGATCTTTTCAAATGGGAAATAAATCCGCGATACCATCCCACCATTGAAGGGGCTCCATCCGTCGCAACTGTCATTATATTTGCGAGTGGAATTTCTTTCTCTTTAAAGAACTCTTGCAGAACAAGGAATATAGATTCACCCTTAGTATCTGTTAACAAATCTTTGGCAAACAATAGTTCCTGAACTACTTTTTCTTTCCTTATAAAGCGAACATATGCTAGCAGTAGAGCTTCATTCTGCGGCAAGATCGATTCGTCCAGCAGTAATGAAAACTGCGTGGCACTTAAAAAATTGCACAACGTGTTTTCTACATCAGTAGCCATTTCATCAACACGCCGTTGCGCCGTATTGTTGCTCAAAGGAATTTTACGGATAATGTCGGTTGCCGGCACGTGCATTATAGTACGCAAGACTTCACTGACAGCCGGAAGCAGCATTTCTTCCCCAATAGTATGTGGCTTTCCAGATTTGGCAATAAGTAAGGATAGGTTGTATGACGCGCGCAAGCCATCATTACTCTTCCTTGCCGTAGATGAAAACAAATTTGGCAATTTTGCCCGTTTTTGAAACTTGTCTCGAAGAGATTGAAAGTAAGATAAATCTTTACACGCCATGTCACTGTGCATGCTTTTCAAATGCTTGACCAATTTTGACGGCCTCATAAGTTCATTGGCAAAAGTCTTTTCACAGATCAGGCAGAAAGGCTGCTGTGGGTTCGAAGGTGATTTTATGAATCCGTACTTTAGGTCCTCCACACTATACCGCCTACACTTCCTTTTCGCTTCTGTAATCTATGGTAAACACATTTTTCAACAGAAGTTTTCAAAAGAAGTTGCTGATTCTACGATTTTCTTATTTTAACAACAATGTGACGAAGCATTCAGAATTTGCAGGTTCCATATTTAGTGCCATTCACATACTGATGCTCAAACCAGAGCAATCTAGTTCCGAAACCTCCGTCATATTGTTGGATGAATAAACAAAACGGGGAATTGCCGTCTTCTTCAAAATATATTACGCCATCTACAGTACCTCAGAAACCAACTAAGCAGAACGATGGTGCGCTGAGTGGTTCAATTTTCATAACAGTTACCTGAACGTAGTACACCGTCGACTAAGAAGAGAGGGAACACTTCAGCCGGAACAAGGTTTATCCAAGGGAGAAGACAACAATAGACGATAACGCAGAGTAAGAAGGATAATTTAATGGCCCCACACCGTATAGGGTCGGAATGAACGTTGCGCAGCTGGAGGATACGTCGTTCGGACCGCGACCCTTAATGGGGTCGCGCCTCCAAAATTAGCCGCATTCTCTATTTTGATGTGACTTCCTACTGGGTCACGCTCCGTAGGTGAGGAGGCCATCCCTCCAGCTGAGCATCCTCGCATAATGCTCAGCGGGTAACTGAAGCAGTGACCGACATCGCACCGGGAAGAACTGCTGCTTCCGGCTGTCAGTGAATTCTGTAATGCATGTGCCGGCAACCGACATTATCCGTAAAATTCCTTTGAGCAACAATAGGGCGCAACGGCGTGTTGATGAAATGGCTACTGATGTAGAAAACACGTTGTGCAATTTATTTAAGTGCCACGCAGTTTTCATTACTGCTGGACGAATCGATCTTGCCGCAGAATGAAGCTCTACTGCTAGCATATGTTCGGTTTATAAGGGAAGAAAAAGTAGTTCAGGAACTGTTGTTTGCCAAAGATTTGTTAACAGATACTAAGGGTGAATCTATATTCCTTGTTCTGCAAAAGTTCTTTAAAGAGAAAGGAATTCCACTCGCAAATATAGTGGCAGCTGCGACGGATGGCGGCCCTTCAAATGGTGGGATGGTATCGCGGATTTATTTCCCATTTGAAAAGATCAGTACCGGACTTGCTAGCGGTGCACTGCGTGATTCACCAGCAACATTTAGTTGCGAAACGACTCACAGATCGTCTGCATCGCTCCTTAAATAATGTCATCACCGCTGTTAACAAAATTAAAAGCAGCCCTTTGAAAGACAGGTTAATCAGACAACTCTGTGAAGAAAACTATGAAGAATTCAAACGTTTGCTACTCCACACAGAAGTTCGGTGGCTGTCAAGGGGAGCATGTCTCAGGCGCTTTTATAGACTTTTCCATAGCATTTTGCAATTTCTCGAACAGGAGCTACGTGACAATCTGCAGAAGTGCAAAGGAGACACAGCCTACATGTCAGATCTTTATTCTCGGTTTAATGAACCTCCAGCTACAAGGAGACGAACTGAACCTTGTGAAAATCAAAAGCGTTATTGCAGCATTCATCAGCAAGTTGGTTCCTTTCAAACAGAACTTTGGACACGGACATTTATACCAATTCCCGAATCTTAACAGGCTCAGGGACAATGGCGAAATAAATGATGATGACATGGTTGTGTACTGCAATCATTTGACCATGCTGCATACGAACATGTGCGAAAGATACGCAGACATATTGTCCATGACAATACCAGCTTGGATTTTGGACCTATTCTGGAGCGTTGGTGGAGCTGATATCTTTTTGCAGGAAGAGTTGATAGAGTTGCAAGCTAAAGAACAATTGAAGCCTAAGCTCAAGGATGGTTATACCCAGTTTTGGTTACAGCGTCAAATTGGAGATCTTTTCCCCGGCTTATGGAAAATTGTTAAAAAGTTACTCGTTCCTTTTCCTTTATCTTATTTAGTTGAACCTAGGTTCAACGCCGTAACAGATCTTTTGGAAAAGAAATGAAACCGGTTACAGATAGTAAAGCGCGGCGATCTGCGCTTGCTGCTTACTAATTTTGAGCCTAACGTGGAAAAATTGATCCTATCGCATCATGTTCGGCCTTCACATTAATTAAGCGGCTACGAACAACAGCCCTCATGAAATGCTCGACTTAGGTGCCTTATTTTGCGGTCGAGAAAAACTCAATCTGGTGTTAAATAACGCACCATGCTGACGTTATTAACTGAACAGCAAAAACTGGAGAAGCGATACATTCACAACGATCTTCACCATCAGAAGGCCATGCTGTGATCCGCTATGCAACAACGAAGTTTAACTGTATGAAATGTGAGAACTATGTTTCCCGGACCAATTAAATTCTTATGATGCTGAAACGTTTTTCGGCGAATTCTTCCATCTTTGGATGCTCTGATTACCTGTGTCGCGAAATTGAGCGGGTAGGATTCGTCGTACAAGTTTGCCTGAAAGCCTCCGTTACTGGAAGTTCAGAATTTCATAAGTAAAAGTATTAACTTCGTGTGATTGAGAAAGTTTTTTCGGGAAAATTCATTAAACAGGAAACAGTACTCTGTTTGAAGCATATCCGAAGCGATCGTTTGACAACGGCTGCACATGCCTGAAGAACTGTTGGACTACAATGCCCTGTTGTTTAGGGTTCGATTGGGAAAGTCATAGTGGTGACAAGTTCAATACTTCATTGTGTGCTAAATGCAGACCACTGCTCAAGTACCTATTCAGGCAAGTTTACAATGAAGTCACCGCTAAGAAGCGCAACAACCTGCAGGGAATCTAACAAGGCAGTAAGGATGGCGGTAAACACTTGGTGGAGTACCCCAGGATGCTTATCAGCAATGAAAGGGATCCCTGGTTCCAAAAGGGTTGGGAATCACTGAACTACATGTACAAGTTCACAACAAGCTAACCGCACTAGGAGCACCTGAGGATAACAGAAGCAGGAGAATTACGTTGGGGAGTATGACGTGGGCTCCGGCAAGTTGAAGGTCGGGAAAGGGGGCCCTGGCTCCGAGAAGGCTGGCAAACACTGTTGTATATTATACAACAACTTGGAAAGTAGCTGCACTTGACAGTGATTCGTCAGTCACAGCTCATAAATGACGTCATAGCCTTCTCAATCAAACCGCGTTGACTCAAATCCGCGTATACGGAGGGCCTACTGTATATTGAGATGGCTTTCTACGCATTCTTGCCGCTTTCGAGCGCCTGAAATTGAAATTGAACGAAACAACCCCTACCACCGCATGGATGGGAGTTATTAGGTAAAAGATCAGAAAAGATGATATATATACACATATATATATATATATATATATATATGACTCAGCTGTACTTACGGAATGTTGTCAACCCGTTTTTTCCACCAACAGCAAAAAGTAAAGCTTTTAATTGGCGTACCTTTCGGGAACATGTTTTCCCGTCGTCAGCTCAGGATGAATGGCAACGAAGCTCTGTGGTTAGGAATCGACAATTAATAGGGCATGTTTTCGTGTGATCGGCCAATAGGGGAAAGGCACAAAGTAAATAGTGGCAAAAAGCGAATTGGCCAAATAAGGCCAATTCACTTCCGGAGACGGAAATTCCAGACAGTAAATTCCGGTAATTTCATGACTGTTCCAGGGCGCAGCAGTTCAAAGATAGTACTATGGTGTTCAATGCGTCGGCTCCACTTCCAAACCATTGTCCCTGTTTATCGTCCTATTCGATCGAATGTAAAGGGCCTCTTTGTTCATTGTGGTCTTCTAATTGTTGCCCAAACAAAGTAGCTCAGGGTTCAGCCCACTGGGACAGGTGGTTGTATGCTCCGCTATCGCTGAGGGCTTCATGCATTGAGCCATGACAACTGAAGGATTCAAAATTTGAGGTCTACCTCTATGCCTCTGCAGTTCACCTTCTGCATTAAGGTAACGTTGAAGGCATCTCATATGCTCCGTGAAACGATGTTTAATGGAATTTCCGGTTTCTCCAATATAGATTGCGCCACGTCCACATTTTACTGCGTAAACCACTCCAGGTTTGTCCTCCAGAGGAATAACGGTTTTGTCCCCACCGAGGATGGCTCTCATATTTGGTGTACTCCTGAAGTGTATTCTGAAGTCCAAAACGTTTCCTAATCTAACTAGCTTTTCGCCTAGTCCTTTGACGTACGGTATAGTGAGAGTGACCGTACTTCTGGTTTCGCTGTGTCTGGCAGATCCTTGCTTTAGTCTTTCACGAATGGTTGAACGAATGAGATCCATGGGATAACTATTGTTCTTCAAAGTTTTTGCAATATACGAAAACTCCTCATCCAAAAATTCTGCATCACAAATGCCGATCGCTCTGTCCACCAGTGATCTCACCACTCCTTTCATAACGGATCTCGAGTGATGAGAAAGAAAATTCAAATACCTGTCTGAGTGGGTTGGTTTTCCGTAAACTGTTGTTTTCAACAGGCCTTGTGATCTCATGATTAATGTGTCCAAAAAGGGTAATCGATTACTTGATTCTTCTTCAATTCTGAAAATAACCCGATTGGGAACGCTATTGTTCAGCGTGTCCAGAAAACGACCCTTTTTTCCATTTTCTATTATGGCAAAAATGTTTCACGGAGCACATGAGATGCCCCCAACGTTACCTTAATGCCAAGAGTAGGGCAGAAGGTGAACTGCAGAAGCATGGAGGTAGACAGCAAATTTTGGATCCTTCAGTTGTCATGGTTCAATGCATAAAGGCCTCAGCGGTAGCGGTGCATGCAACCACCTGTCCAAGTGGGCTGAACCCTGAGGTACTTTGTTTGGACAACAATTACAAGACCAGAAAGATCAAAGAGGCCCTTCAGATTCGATCGAATAGGACTATAAACAGGGACAATGGTTTGGAAGTGGACGAGGCATGGAACACCTTAGTACTGTCTTTGAACTGTTGCGCCCTGGAACAGTCACGAAATTACCGGAAATTAAGTGTCTGGACTTTCCGTCGCCGGAAGTGAATTGATCTTATTAACTCAATTCACTTTTTGCCACTATTTACTTTATACCTTTCCCCTATTGGCCGATCAGACGAAAAGATGCCCTATTAATTGTCGATTCCTAACCACAGAGCTTTGTTGCCATTCATCCTGCGCTGACGACGGGAAAAGACATTCCCGAATGCTATGCCAATTAAAAGATTTATTTTGTTGCTTTTGATGAAAAACGGGTTGACAACATTCCGTAAGTGCAGCTGAGTCATGTGAACTAACGCGCCCATAATAATTTTAAATAATAATTTAAATTTTTTCACTTAGCGTCATTTTCGCTATAACGTCGCTCGTGAACGGGCGAAGAAATACAGTACACACAAAGATTGACATTTTCTTCCATTTGGCCAGTGTAACTCTGCCCTGCAGTAGCGGTTACATGTCAGTTTGAAATGAATAGGATCGTTATGATGTGCTCTGCGACTGTCCAGCACCCACCAGGGTATGATGGATGATGAGCCTGATCAGCGCCTACTCAGTGAGGTCCTCTGGCAAAGTCTGACGGGGGCACGGAGGTTGCTCACAGACGGCCTCCAATTCCGCTTAAGTGTTCGCTATAACTTGGACGTGCCCATACCCCTGCGTGATCACTGCGCGTCCGATTCGCTGTCCGCTTATGCAAACCGCTATCATTCGCGTCGATATATGAAAGGAAGAAAAGGCATGCACAGCAGCAGACACTGGATTGGTTTCTGCAGGACAGATAAGCATGAAGGTGGGCTATATTGGTAGCCTGTAACATCAGTACAACTTCAGCTACTCGGAAGTACTGAAGACAGAGCCGAATAAAACGTATTTGTATTTTGCTAGTATCTTAAGGTAACACATTTATAGCTGGCGTAGTCATCAGTGGAATAGCTCCGGAAGTCTGTTTTTTTGGCATCGCCATCACGCGCTGCGAACGCATCGTCCGCAGCCCCTATCAAAATAATAATAAAGACAGTTTCATTTAACGTCGTTTTCACTTAACGTCACTTCTCCAGGAACGCATGCTGACGTTAAACGAGGACCCCCTGTATATCGAAAGACCGGATGTCTTTTAACGGGGGCGTAGATTTTCATGAAGTTGTCTTTTCACGGATTTCTCCCGTTTTGTTTCTTGTACGTTGGAAGATCTATAAGTAAACTGACACGGTCTCCCTACCTGCGGATGGATGAGAGTGCTTATAAGAAGACACGGTCAGAAAACGACGTACAGCTTTTGTCTCGGATATTTCGGAACGCTCGAGTTCCGTCTTCAGCGAGCAAGAGCCACTTTTTACTCCGCTGTCTGGTTAAATACGAGTCAGAGACCAGGGTGGAAGTAATTACAGGTCAGCTCGGTAGGATGTAGCATCTGGTTTTATTTATAATGGAATTCCAAACTTCGCTGACCTGTGCACCCTTGTCGCGGTTGATGCAACTGTTATGTCTTATTGTAAAAGGCTTCTTTAATCCGCCGCAGGTGGAGACGCTCTTCACGGCAGAGAATGCGCGGTTGTAGGTCGAGTGAGCATGTGGAACCATGCTCAACAACCGCGGAAGCCTCTATTGCCTCATCCATGATCTTGGTTGGATCGCGCGTTTGGGGTCGTCCACGGCGTTGCGTTGGTAACCCGTTGAGTCTTCGTTTCGCGGTCTTGTATCGGGCCAGCGCAGCCGTGTGTTCATGAAATCTATCAAGTAAAGGTTTGCCCGTTTCTCCTATGTAGGAGGCGTGGCAACCGCACTTGATTTCATAAACGACGCCCGGTCTCCTATCCAGTGGAACCTTGATCTTGTCACTTCCCAACAGGGAACGGAGATTACCGGAACTTTTAAACCGAACATTAAAGTTTGAAGCGTGACCCAGACGTTTAAGGCGCTCCCCTAAACCACTATAGTATGGGACGTATAGAACAGGGTGAGGTAATGAAGTGGACCCCGGTGGGTTTATCGATGTTTTATGTAATCTACGTTGTATAATAGAGTTAACAAAGTGTTTTGAATACCCATTGGAAATTGAAGTGGTGGAAATGTGTTTTAATTCTGAATTTAGATACTCCGGGTCACATACCTCAAGTGCGCGGTTTACCATACCGATTACTACGCAACGTTTAACTGCAATAGGATGGTGGGAAGAGAAATGTAATAACCGGTCAGAGTTGGTCGGTTTTCTATATACGGTCGTGTTTATTTTATTACCTTTTTTGATAACCAGCACGTCTAAGAACGGTAACCTACTGCTGCACTCTTTTTCCATGGTTAGTTTAATGTTGTTAGGAAAGAGGGAATTCAAATGTTCAAGAAAGGATTCTTCATTACTTGTTTTGATAATTGCAAAAATATCATCACATATCTTTTGAAAAAGGACGGTGCTGACCCGCTCTCGCAAGTACTAAAGGCCTTCTCCTCGAGGTGTTCCATGAAGATCTCGGCGAGAATGGGCGAGAGTGGACTACCCATAGGAGCCCCGTCCTTTTGTGTGAAAAACCTATCCTGGAACCTGAAATGATTTCCTTCTTGCATGCAAAAGGCAAAAAGTCTACTAATATGAAACGGGTTTAATTTAGTTCTTTCATGCAAAGAGTCATCTGATTCCAGGATACGGTTAAGGATGTCAATTGTGTATGCGACTGGTATACATGCGAAGAGGTCTTTAACATCGTAACTTATCGAAACATCAGTACTGTGCAGTTTTAATTTCGTTAACGAACTGTTTACAGTTTTTAACGTAAGATGCGCGATGTCGGGTTAGTGGTTTAATAATATTCTTTAAGTACGTGCAAAGTCTGGACGTTAGGCTATTAATGCTCGAAACTACTGGTCTGAGGGGGACCCCTGATTTACGAATTTTGGGGAGTCCTTATAGTTCCGAGCATTTACTATTGCACGTGTAATAAAGTAGTTTATTTATTTTTGAAAGTACAGGGTCTTGTGTTTCATTAACGAAGAGGTCTAGCAAGTTTAGAAGTTTTTTCCGGAGACTTAATGTGGGGTCATGCGAGATGGCGCGATGTACGTTGTTACTTAAGAGTCCGCTCATTTTTTCTACGTAAACACTTGGATCTAAAACTACGACAACATTACCTTTGTCAGCTCTAGTAATTAATATATCCGTACGAGACCTAAGATCTTTAAGAACCTTGCGTTCCAACTGGGTAAGATTAGGGGGTGCCTGTTGGTGTGCATTCAAAAGTAGACCGGAAATCGAACCGTTGATTTCCACCGCTTTTTGGGGATCCACATTAGAAAGGAGGAAATGATATCTAACATTGGAGGGTTCTTGGGTGTCGGTACGAAATTTAAGCCTTTAGATAAAACGATTTTTTTCTGCGTGGCTTAAGCTTTTAGAACTAAGGTTTACCACAATTTTATCCATATTATTGTTGTTGCTATTGGCTTGATTATCCCGGCCACTCTTACGCGATCGTTTAAACTCCCACCCACGCGAACTGTACAGCTTCTCAAGTTTTACATGTAGCATACTGGTTTGATTAAGTTTTGAAGAGAAACAAGATTCGTTTATTTGCGTATTTGATTGAGAGAAAAGGTCGGGCCTGATAGTACGTGAAAGATACAGCGTTAAGTCCTGTGAGAATTTCTTTAGGTGGGCAATTGTACTGCGATGTTCGCGGATAGTTGCTCTTAACAAGGAAAGCCCGGTTGATCTTATGATACAGTAGAACGCCGATTATCCGAACTAACTGAGGTCGGGGGTCATTCGGATAATGGAAAAATTCAGATAATAGAACAGCTATTAAAAGTGAAAATAATTATTTCAATAGTCCAAGTTTTAACACGGTATACCGCCCCGTTTTCTGTAGAAAGCTTTTATTTCCACCAAAAAGCTTTTTTCTGAGCTTTCGGGTACTACACCTGTACCCGTCTTCAGAGAAAACATAAAATATGTCTGCCGTCCATCCAGTCAACGGTTTAGCAAGCCCCTCTGCTAGACCATCCGGGCTGGCGACGTCAACTGTCAGGTACTACTCTTGTACCCGTCAAGCCTCTGTCGCCCGCCCAGTCAGTCCTGCAGAGAGCGAGCATCCCCACCGACCGACCGGGACAGTGACACGACACCAAAATGAACGTACGACAGTAATAACATTATGTCCGATGATTCCTCTTGGTTTTAAACCGCCGGGCTTTAAAGTAAGCTCCCGCTCTTCTCCATCTTTCATCCTCTTTGTTTTCCCATCCGATGTTTCTTCCTTTTTCTGCCGTCCTTCTTTCGCCTAGTGCCCCGTGTAGCACTTTTCACCATGAAAATAATTATTTCAATACGGGGGGATTTTTTCAATTGTCCAAGTTTTAACACGGTATACCGCCCCGTTTTTTGTAGAAAGCTTTTATTTCCACCAAAAAGCTATTAAAAGTGCGTGATTTTTTGAAATTTTTATCGTAAAGTCATATTTGGCGCGTATAGTCGATAAAGGAATGGTCAAAAATTATAAGCTTGTGCACTGAATGCAGTTTCGTCCTGTCGTTGTACGAATCGTGCAACCAACTCTAGATTCTATTGAAGGATTCTGTTATACTTTAGCAGGTTGGTCTTCTCTGAAAATATTCGCACTAAGAAACCTGAAGAGAAACACTTTTGTTCCTGCAGACATGAACGTAGTGTTCAGTTGTACTTACTGATGTTGATGAAGGAATAAAAGATTATTAAAGCTTTAAATGCAACTTGAATACGGCATGAGTGCGATAAAGCTGATGGGCATCCATGATTTCAAAACCCGAAGGACGAAGGAATCGTTGGATCAGTTGCAAACGCATGACAGCCTATGATCATTAATCAAGACTCCATGGGATACTGGTTCTGCTTAAAAAAGTTCGTAATGGACGTCTGTCTCAAAGTTGTTGTTCGTTTCTTAGCTGCTAGATCTCGGATGTTCTTTAAGCACAGAAGCATTGCTGGGTCGCATTCCTCCTGGCATTCAAACCACTCAAGAGCAGTTTCCAGACTCCGAAACGCTGTATCATGAGAAGTACATGCAGTTTGTGCTTCTTCACCTTCATCAGTGTCTTCGTCCATTTCGTTATCTACGTTTGAAACTGCTTCAATGATCTCGTCGACGTCAAAAATTTGTAATCCAGGGTCGTCACGGTCACAGGATAACCACATTTCAACATCAGCCTCTTCGCATTCACTGGATAGTGAAACTGCTTTTAAACCATCAAGCAATACTTTCATTTCCATATCTGTATCGCCCAGGCCAGGCGTTGCATTCGACTTTCTATGGACAAAGATGTTGTTCCAAGAGTTCCTTAGCGTGAACTGTTTTATGGAAGACCAACTGTCCGCTATCATATAGCAGCAGTCCTTCAATGTAATTGTCTTATAATAGTCCAAGACTGATTGCACACTTCGATCTTCCGTTAGCAAAAGGTGGCGGAGAAGTTGTTTTCGGTATAGGCGTTTCAAATTTTCAATTACTCCTTAATCCATCGGTTGCATTAGTGAACATTAGGTGAAAAAAATTTTAGTTCAACACTGTTCAAAGATTCTGTAGATGGATGAGACGGAGCATTGTCAATTAACAGTGGCACTTTGCCTGATTTTCAAGTCAAATTTTGGAAGTTTTTAACTTCAGGTATAAACGTGTTTTCAAAGCATTCCATGAAAATTGCACTGTTCATCCAAGCTTTTTTCTGACTCCTATACACTACTGGCAAGTTCTTAGCGTGCTTGAAACACTAGTCTGTACTGTCTTGGCTTACCTTCATTCCGCTGCGAGACATTTCTATGAGATGGACTTAACTCTGCGAGACCTCAGAGAAAACACGACAACAAAAGAATAGAAAACTGCTACTCAACACGGTCCAACAATAAGCCCCGCAGCATAGTACATTTCTCGACGTGTAGGAGTACTTCTATACGATGCAAAACATACTACGTAAATGGCAAAATACGCTAATTTCCTCCAGTAAAATTCACAAAATGAAAATCAACAGCGGTGCAGGCATTATCTCTCATTATCAGACAATTTAAAATTTTGTACTTCCAGTTAATTCGGATAATAGAACATTCGGATAATCGACGTTCTACTGTATTTTCCGTTCTCCTGTTTTTAGTGTGGTTCCACTTTAGTTGGAAACATTTTGGAAGGAGACCCGCGTCACGACATTGTAGTAGAAAGGTGAGCTTACCGTAGGTGAAAGATAACCGCAAAGCGGTTCGTTCAAGCAGCTGTGCTGCCTGTAGGCAACGTGCACCGTGAGCACTGTTGACAAGGGTGTACAGGTCAGCGAAGTTTGGAATTCCATTATAAATAAAACCAGATGTTGCATGCTACCGAGCTGACCTGTAATTACTTCCACCCTGGTCTCTGACTCGGATTTAACCCGACAACGGAGTAAAAAGTTGCTCTTGCTCGCTGAAGACGGAACTCGAGCGTTCCGAAATATCCGAGACAAAAACTGTACGTCGTTTTCTGACCGTTTCTTCTTATAACCACTCTCATCCATCCGCTGGTAGGGAGACCGTAACGGGAGAAATCCGTGAAAACACAACTTCATGAAAATATATATATACAGTAGTCTCTCCGTATACGCGGTAATTGGTTCCGGGACATACCGCGTATAATCCAATTCCGCGTGTAATCAACTCCATTGTAGAGAAGATGCGAGAATACGTAGGCAATGCGCGGACTTCAAGCAGACCCTGTTCGTTGCAGTTCCAATGCCCAGCGCTGTTTAAATGCTAAGCGAGTAGCTGTTACTTGGTGCAGCGAATTAAAAAACGGCAAAGTTACTATGATACTGGACCAATTCGAATGTGTAGTACTTTTATCGTTATCGTAGCAGCTTTACGGAGTTTTCAGCCCGTTTTTCCTGAACTTACTTTATTGGATTCTCGCTGAAGCGAAGTCGTTCGATTCTTTCACGCACTCGCACCGTGCGTGGTGAGTACACTAAGCTTGCCATCAGAACGGACACGAAGCCTGCCTGATCAAGGAGGACCGAATGGTTACCCCGCCCTGACAGTCGAGTAGAGGAGTCTTCCCTGGAAAGGGCCACTCATAATTTGTGCGTTTGCAATTACTTTTTTTCTTTTTCTAACCTATCGGTTCTCCCCTTTTCCTGGCGCAGACATAAGCCTAATCCGCTAGCTCGGCACGTTTCTGCGATCGGACGACTTTGCTTCTTCGCTAATCGAATAAAGCAAGTTTCGAAAAAACGGGCTGAAAACTTCGTACAGAAAACAAAATGATCACGGAGCTCCATGCCTTAGCAGCACGTCTGCTTGGAGTGTGCAATATGAAAAGTGCGAGCTATTTTATCTGCTCAGTTAACTAAAATCTCGTCTTGTCTATTCCCTAGTAAGAAGCCTTTGTGATTAATTCCTTTGCAAGCAAAATCGCTTCAGGCAAACCTAGCAAAAATTTATCAAGAAACAACGCAAGCTGCACAAATAGAAAAGTGCTGGCCAAGTTGCACGACAGCACTATAGCCTTTCATAAACACTGTATATTATACAACAACTACTTAGCTGTACTTGACAGAGATTCGTCAGTAGCGGCCGTCGTTATCCGCGGTTAATTCGTCCTGGTTTTGAGCGTTACAGCGCGGATAACGAATTCCGCGTTATATAGGATATCCTATGAAAAAGGCCAAATAGCTTGTATTCCAGCCGCGTATTCATCCTGCCTCCTTCAATTACTTCCGGAACGTTTATCATACCTAGTGATACTTCGAATGTTGGTATTACGGAATCTTGCTGCGAGATAATGACTTGAATGAGACTGCGCTTGTTCAATGGGTCCAGCCATCAGGGTCCAGGCCATTAGATGCAAGAAACGACGAAAGTAAGATGCTCTTTCCTTAAACACCTAGGAATCACTTTGCTTTAATGAGCTAAGCGATGTACTGGTGAGCGGAATGGGTACAGAGCAGGGGAAATATAAAATGCACAGGCGCACTTAAGCAGAAATGCCGAATATCACATAGAACAAAACGTCTACCGCAGAAACGTTTGGCCCCTCAGGAATCAGACAGTTTATATAGGTGGGCACAGATCTCCTGGAGACCGGCCAGTCCTTGGGTTTCTTGAACTTGTTGGTAGCGAAACTTCTCGCCTTAAAATGTTAGGCTCCGCAGCTGCCGGATCTTTATTTAAAAACATTGTTATATGGAGCTATTTCTCCCTATTCTTCGCTTCATCGAATAACTCTTGTAGCAGTTTCAACGAAGCCGTTATTGCGGTGTAACCATGATGCCACGTTCCATGGATGGCTCGTATTCAGCAATCATATACTTTAGGATCTGCGCTTGCCGGAAAATACTGGCAAACTTTTGCAGCGTCAAATCCGAGGGTGTTAGAGCTTCTGTATCTTCCATAACGTCGTCGTCACTGCCCGTATGTGATTGCGTCAGTTGCTCGAGTTTTTCGTTGGCGAACGATTCTCCACAATCTTCTATGTGCTCCCTGATGTTGCCTTCTATGATGTCGGAGAAACCTTCACCTCCCAACTCCTTGTCAATATTCATTATGTCTATGACCTCCTCATCGATGGCACCTATGTCCTTGCATTCACTGAATGCGTCTCTCCACAAACGATTCCAGCAACCACTGACTCTTCTAGGCTTTATCTCGCGTACTGCCTCCGCAATAAGGGCGATAGCGTCTGCAATTGAGAAACGCTTCCACAGGCCGGTTAGATCGTAATCAGGATTAGCGTGGACGGTGTCACGAAGCTTCCCAAATACGAGACGAGTATAAGTAGCCTTAATGCATTGTATGGCGCCCTGATCCAGTGGCTGTAGTAGTGATGTCGAGTTAGCGGGCAAGAATTTCACGTCGACGTTCTTACTAGCGAAGCAAAGAGATTGCGGGTGACCGGGAGTGTTATCAATTACGAGGAGGACGTTGAAATACATCCCCTTGCTTTCCAGGTATTTTTTCGGTTCAGGAATGAAGCATTGGTTAAACCACTCCGTAAAAGGATAACCGTCATCCACGCCTTCTTGTTGTGCTGCCAGAATACCGGCAGGCAATCCTTGTTCTTTTTTCCGAGCGACCGAGGATTACGAGTCCGGTAGACAACGCCGGGCTTTATCATGTGCCCTGCAGCGGTGCCACAGAGCACAAGAGAAAGTCGATCTTTCAGTGACTTGAATCCCGCATCTTGCTTTTCGCTTTTGTGGATGTACGAGCGCTTTGGCAATTGCTTCCAGAATAATGCTGTCTCGTCACAATGAAGATACTGTTTCTATGAACGGGTGTGTTAGTTCTCATAGCCACAAATTACTTACGGAGTATTTCAACCGGTTGTTGAAAGAAGCAACTTTTTATTGCGTAGCTTTCGGGAGGCAACTTTTCCCGTCCTCAGCGCATACACGTAATGGTGAATCGCACTGGCCGAGTAAAGTAAATAGGGTTGTTTTTGAAAGGGACCAATCAGGAGGGGGGCCTGTGTAAATAAGAATGGGAATAATTTAGGGCGTTAAACCTCGTTTGAATCGCACAACGAAGGCTAGGGTAGGCATATCCGGTTCATCCTCAATTCAGGGAGCAACATTTTATACATTGGACGAGTGGGCCCCATAACTCGTCTACTTCCACTCCTTTGTCCCTGTTGATAGTTGTGTTGTAACGGATGTAAAAGTCTTCCTTTACTTTTCCTGTCCTTAATTGGTTTTCCAAGCAAAGGACTTCAGGTTGCAGCCTACTAGAGCAGGTGGCTGCATGCTCAGCCACGGCTGAAGCCATCATACATTGCGTCATTATTGTTGTGGGATCCAAAGTCTGTGGTCTTCCTCTGTGCCTCGTTTGCGTACCTTCTGTCCTGCTTTTGGCGTTCAGGTAACGTGTTAGGCACTTCATATGTTCCATGAATCGGTGGTTTATGGAATTTCCGGTTTCGCCAATGTAGGTTGCGCCACAATCGCATTTTACTGCATACACCACTCCAGGTTTCTCTTCCAAGGGAATGTTACTCTTGCCATTTCTGAGAATTGTCCTCATGTTTGGTACGCTCTTGAAGAAGATTTTGAAGTTGCAAGATTTTCCCAATCTGATCAGTTTCTCTCCCAGGCCTGTGAGACACGGTATACGGAGAGCGATAGGTCTTATAGTTCTCGTGCTTCTCCTGTATCCACGGTTTAGTCTTTCTCGAATGGTGGAGCGAATAAGTTGGGTCATTGCTTTCCAAAGTCCGTGTAATGCGGAATAATTCTTCTTCCAGAAATTGTGGATCACAAATGCCTACCGCTCTGTCAACTAAGGACCTCACAACGCCTTTCATCACCGAATTCGGGTGGTGGGAGAAAAAATTCAAATATCTGTCAGAATGGGTCGGTTTCCTGTAGACTGTCGTTTTTAGTATCCCTTTTGATGTCAGAATTAAGGAATCCAAAAAACGCAAACTATTCTTTTCCTCTTTCTCTATTGTAAACGAAATTTGGTTAGGGAAAGCACTGTTTAGTTCTTCCAAAAATTGGTCTTCTTTTCCACTTTCTATTATGGCGAAAATGTCGTCCACGTACCTCTTGAAGAAAATAGGTTTGATATTGCTGCTAATCGAGGAGAAGACCTTTCTTCCAAATCTCTCCATGAATACCTCTGCAAGCACCGGCGATAATGGGCTGCCCATAGGAGCACCGCTGCTTTAAATGTCTTCAAAATGAAAGTAGCTTCCTTCTGACATGCAAAAGGACACTAATTTCGTGATATGATAAGGGTTCAGTTTTGTCCTGCTTGAAAGTTGACTGTCATTATCCAATAATGACTGCAGAACTTTGAGACTGTATTCAATTGGGATGCGGGTGAAGAGATCTTTCACATCGTAACTAACTAGTAAATTCCTCTCAGTAATTTGTAATTCCTTCACCTCTGCGACGAATGATTTGCTATTTTTAACGTATGAGCTCTGTTTGCCCGTAAGAGGCTTGATTATGCTCTTTAAGTAACTACATAGCTCTGACGTAATACTGTTGACAGAGGCTATGACCGGTCGTAAGGGAATATCTGGCTTGCGAATCTTCGGTAGGCCATAAAGTTCAGGGAATTTCTAGTTGGAGGAGAATCGTAGGTGCTTTGAGATTCCGGAGAGATTTGGGTCCGATGCTTCATCGACGAAGGTCTTCATGATGGACAACAGTGATTTTCTCACAAGGTCAGTTGGATCCGAAGGCAACTGGGTATAAGTTCCCTTTTTGAAAATGCCATCAATCTTTCTGTTGTAGTCTGTTTTGTCCAGTAGTACTACTACATTTCCTTTGTCAGCTTTAGTGATTAGTATATCCTTACGAGATTTCAATTCTTACAAAATTCTTCTTTCTGACACGGATAAATTGGATTGATAGCTACCCCTTTGATTCAATAATAAATTGGCAACGGCACATTTGATTCGGGTAGCTTGGTCTAGTAGGCTGCAAGCTGAAGTCCTTTGCGTGGAAAACCAATTAAGGACAAGAAAAGTAAAGGAAGCCCTTTACATCCGTTGCAACAGAACTATTAACAGGGACAATAGAGTGGAAGTAGACGAGTTATGGGGCCCACTCGTCCAATCTACAAAATGTTGCTCCCTGAATTAAGGATGAACCGGATATGCCTACCCTAACCTTCGTTGTACGATTCAAACGAGGCTTAACGCCCTAAATTATTCCCCATTCATATTTACACAAGGCCCCCTCCTGATTGGTCCCTTTCAAAAACAACCCTATTTACATTCCTCGGCCAGTGAGATTCACCTTTATGCCGCCATTACGTGTATGCGCTGAGGACGGGAAAAGTTGACTCCCGAAAGCTACGCAATAGAAAGTTGCTTCTTTCAACAACGGGTTGAAATACTCCGTAAGTAATTTGTACTTATGAGTCTCGTCACAATTGAGGATTGCTCCTGGGAGATAGCCCTTCTGGTCCACCGTCTCTTTGAATTGCTCCGGCAATGTCGAGGCAGCTACGAAATCAGCCGATGCCGCTTCACCAGTGATCTTTAAGTTCTTGAGGTTAAAGCGCTTCACGTATTTTGTTGCCATCCTTTGCTAGCAGTAAACCCTTTTCTGCAACCGCGCCAGAGAAGTGCTCATATTAGCTCAGCGCTTTCTCCCGAATAACTTTTCCGTCGACAGGGACATGCTTCCGCGACATTTCCTCTATCCAAACGTTTAGCGTTTTCTCAGCCTTCACGAGGACTTTGTTGCGAACTACAGCAGCTCTTTTCGCCAGTGAAGGGTCGGCATGCACGCTTCCTCGAATCTCAGCTTCCTGCTGTTTTACCGTACGAATGCTGGATTCATTCGTCGCGATCATGCATCCCATGACAATCCGCTTTTCAAAACATCGAGGACTTTTACTTTCTCATGAAAGGTAAGGACGCTACGTTGTCTCTTAGCCCTAGAGGAACCGCTCTGTTCACTTACTTGCCTTCTGTTAGTCATCCTCCTATGCGACAAGACGCGAAAGTTCACACCTACCACGCTGCAGGGAAATGGATATTTGCGCACAGCGGGCGGGCTCGACAACGCGCACGATGCAATACTGAGTAATCAGAAAAATGACAACGCCGCATTAGCATTGTGCACGGTTTAGGGAACGTTGTGAGCAGAAAAAGTCTTTCGTGCCCGCGCAGACGATCACGCTGCAGCACAGGAATGCAACGACACTAGTGCAGCTATAATGCTGGCCAGCGGTGCGCATGTCGTTGTGAAAAGATGACGTCGCTATTTCACGCCGGACAAACCGCGTTGTATAGAATCCGCGCGGATAACGAAACCGCGGATAGCGAGGGCCGCCTGTATGTACATATACATATACAGTAGGCCCTCCGTATACGCGGTAATTGGTTCCGGGACATACCGCGTGTAATCAAGTCCACTGCACAGAAGATGCGAGAATACGTAGGCAATGCGCGTACTCCTTCCGGCAGACTTCAAGCAGACTGTTCGTTCCAGTTCCAATGCCCAGCGCTATTTAAATGCTAAGCGAGTAGCTGTTACGTAGTGCAGCGAATTAAAAAAACAGCAAAGTTACTATGATACTCGGCCAATTCGAATGTGTAGTACTTTTATCGTTATCGTAGCAGCTTTACGGAGTTTTCAGCCCGTTTTTCCTGAACTTACTGTTGAGTTTAGCGAACCGAACCTCGCGCAGTAGAGTTTAATAATAATAAGCAGGAAGCCAGCAGTAAAGAACACGACCAAAACCTCCAGCAACACAGAGAGAGAGCCAGCTCACTATACCGTATAATAGTAGTCAAGTTGTCCAACGAAGGGTTATCTTCAACACCTCCTCTAACGCTTCATGGACAACGTCACCAAACCCAACTGACAGCGCAGGGCTTCAAATCGTGGCTTCGCCAATGCCTTGGTTAGGATGTCGGCTTTCTGATGCTCACCATCAATGTGTTGCACGTCGAGTTCACCCTCCTTCCACTTTTCACGAACAAAGTGGAACCGCACCGCAATGTGCTTGGTTCTTTTGTGAAATTCTGGATTCTTCGACAATTTTACAGCTCCCATGTTGTCCACAAACAACGTCGGTTTCGGCTGCACAACAGCAAGTTCATTATACAAGTTTTTTAGCCAAATCAACTCCTTAGCAGCTTCACTGGCAGCCACATATTCAGCCTCTGTTGTCGACAGGGCAACGCCTTTTTGTTTTTGGCTAAACCAAGATATTGCCGTTCCAGCGTACAATGAAATTACGCCTGTTTGGGATCTCCGCGTGGCAATATCTCCAGCAAAGTCGGCGTCTGAAAAGCACTCCAATGCCTTTTTATCATCGCCGCGATACAATAAACCGTAGGCTGCTGTGCCTTTGAGGTATCTGAGGATCCTCTTCACTGACAGCCAACTTTTGGCACAAGGCTTATCCATGAACTGTGAAACAATGCTAACTGCAAAAGCAATATCTGGTCTCGTCGCCGTCATTAAAAACATGAGGGCTCCGACCGCCTCACGATACGGCACCTCGTTCAGTGGCTCACTGATATCAATCAGACATCCTCTCACTTCAATTGGGGTTGAAATAGCGTTAGCTTCATCCAATCGGAAGCGTTTCAACATTCGACGAATATAGCCTTCTTGACTGACGAAAATTGAACCATCACGTAACACTTGGATTCCCAGACCAAGAAAGGAGCTTAAGGGACCTCTGGTGATACGAAATTGCTTCTCCATTTCAGTGAGAAACGTCTCCAGCTCATTCGTGTCAGAGCCAGCTACAATTCCGTCATCAACGTAGACAGCTACTATCAGCTTGTTGCTATCTCTGTATCTAGTGAACAAACATGGATCTGCCGTTGCTTGTTTGAGACTTTGCTCTCCTAAGAATTTGATCAGTCTTTCGTTCCAGCATCGTGGAGCTTGCTTCAGGCCATACAAGCTGCGATTCAGTTTGCACACCCGACCGGTTCCATCTTCAAAGCCTTCGGGTTGTTTCACGTACACTTCTTCCTTTAATGTTCCGTAGAGGAATGCAGTCTTCACGTCGAACTGCACGAGTTTCAGCCTTTCCGTTGCTGCGACACTCAATAGGGCGCGTACGGTGTCGAAGCGAGCTACCGGGCTGAAGGTCTCGTCGTAGTCGACGCCAGCTCTTTGCATGTAACCTGTTGCAACCAACCGCGCCTTATATTTGTCGGCCGTTCCATCGGCTTTAGCTTTGACACGTAGTACCCATCGAGTATTCAAAACCTTCTTTCCTGGAGGCAAGTCAACAAGACTCCACACAGAGTTCTCCTTCAAAGAACACAACTCCTCGTTCATAGCTTTTGACCAGTGCACTGCTTCCGCTGATTCCATAGCTTCGCGAAACGTCGTTGGGAACGAAGCTTCCGCGGACAACACATAGTCCGTCAGATACTTCTTAGGTTTCGTAACCAGGCGTTTCGAGCGAGATGGTTGTGGATCACTCTGTGCCTCCTCTTGCTCAGCAGGTGGTTCAGTGTTAACATCTTCTTCCACCTTCCTTTTTGTAGAAGTCCATTCTTCTGCGCCAACCTCAACGCATCTTTTACTCAGAACGACCTCCAATCCATCTGAGGTCGATTCAGTGGGTTTGATGCACAGTTCCGTTGATGGAACGATTTCTTCTGGCTTGAAAATGATATCTCGGCTGACGACCACTCTGCCTTCATCCGGAAGCCAGACTCTGTACCCATCCTTTTCGTCACAGTATCCAGTGAATCGTCCTGGAACAGATTTTTTGTCCCACTTGTGACGACGCTGCTTGGGAACATGCACAAAACAATCCGCACCAAACACCCGAAAATGATCGATGCACGCAGGACCGCGTTTGAACCACAATTCAACTGGTGATTTTCCATTCACTGCCGTGGGCCCAGTCCTGTTCAACACATGACATGCGGTGTTCACCGCTTCTGCCCATAAGAAAATCGGCAGATTCTTTGAATGCAGCATGGCTCTTCCGGTTTCTACCAAAATCCGGTTCTCTCGTTCTGCCACACCATTCTGCTCTGGTGTATATGGCATTGCCATACGATGAGAGATACCTCTACGCTCTAGGATCCGTTTCACTTTCACGTTATTGAATTCCAAGCCTCCATCACTTAGAATGCACTTCACGGAAACTCCAGCTGAATCGGATTCAGCCAAAAAGGTCTCCAAGCACTGTGTGACTTCGTCCTTTTTCTTCAGAAGGAACACTCGTCGATAACGTGAGAAATCGTCTTTGAAGACGACGAAGTATTTCGATCCTCCAAGCGACGTAACTTCCATAGGTCCACACACATCGGCATGTACCAGCTCACCAGGAGCTACAGCCCTATCCATGCGGGAATGAAAACTTTCTCGACGCTGCTTGCCAAACACGCATCCTGTGCAAAAGTCTTCTTCGGCACTCACCTCGATGCCACGACCTTTCAGCACTTGCTGTACGTGCCGCTTATTTTGGTGACACAGCCTTTCGTGCCACAGTTGCAACGTGGCATTCACAGTGGTCACATACACATGAGCAGGGTTATCTGGCATGCTGACACGCATGTCCAATTGGTAAAGACCAGTTAGATTGCGCCTACCGGTCAGTTTCACATAACCACCTTTACGAAATGCACACCCACTATGTGTTGCTGTAAACTTGAACCCCTTTTCGACAGCTTTTCCGATGGAAAACAGATTTTGTTTCAACTTAGGAACATACCAAACGTCTTCCATCCTTTTGAGTGAGCACTTCTTCCCGACTCGTACCATTATCGAAACAGTTCCACGACCATAGGCACTGATGTCCTCACCATTTCCAACTTTCACATTCGCAGGTACTGCAAATTGAACGAAGTCGTTGAAGTATTCTTTGTTGGGCGTCATGTGTTGCGACGCTCCCGAGTCGGCTATCCAGTACGATCCAGTATCGACTCCAACGTTGGCCCGTTGACAAAAGAAGGTCTCACCCTCAGCGAGTCGCCTCGGCAGCACGCCATTCTTCTGTTGATTCATTGGACAACGCTTAGCAAAGTGCCCAGTTCGGTGACACTGGAAACATTTCAGAGGAACCTTCGAAGACTTCTTCTTCTTGATATCTGCTTTAGCAGCAAATGCACTCGACGAACTGTTGCTCCTTTCCGGAAGACGCATTTCGATGAGTCGCAATCGCTCCGTCAGTAGGTTCACCGAACGTTCGCTAACAGGGACACTTTCCCACACGCTCTTGAACTCAAAATATTCTTGCGGGAGCGTGCACAGTATTCGACTCATCAACAATAAATCGGGCAACCGTACATTTGTCAGCTTCACCAGTTCATCACACAGCTCAGCAAAGAGCTTTTGAAGCCTTGCGACGTACCTAGCAATGTCTTCAGTAGGCTTCATTCCACAAGAGAAGAATTCTTCCATAAGTCGATCTATGCGCTGACTACTGCTTTGCTCATACACTGCAACCAGTTTTTGCCACATGTCGGCCGCAGATGACGCAGTCGCCGTTAGTTCCACATTGACATCATTCATGGAGCTCACTATGATAAGTTGGGCAAGAGTGTCCTCCTTATCAAAGCACCTCGCGGCCTCAGCCTGTGCTTCGGAGTCGCCTTCGATACGGATGGGCACGAGCTTTCGCCCAACAACGACGTCGAACACTCCATGATGACGCAGCAGCAGCTCAACCTGCCGCTTCCAACGGCTCCAGTTTGCCGCACCTTCCAGTTTTTCAATCTGCGTTCTGAAATCCATCACAGCGAACACCGAAAAATACGTACCAACCAAAATGTGGCAAAAGATTCACTGGTACCACTCTACTCAAGCACGATGGCGCAGAGGAATCGTGGTGGGCCCATAACCTGTTGAGTTTAGCGAACCGAACCTCGCGCAGTAGAGTTTAATAATAATAAGCAGGAAGCCAGCAGTAAAGAACACGACCAAAACCTCCAGCAACACAGAGAGAGAGCCAGCTCACTATACCGTATAATAGTAGTCAAGTTGTCCAACGAAGGGTTATCTTCAACACTTACTTTATTGGATTCTCGCTGAAGCGAAGTCGTTCGATTCGTTCACGCGATTCACGTTTTTTGTGGCGTTTGCCTGTGAAAAAGTTTCTCCTGCGCGATTCCATACTCAAATGTCCTATCACGCAGGCGACCGTCATTAAAACTTTCGCCTGATATATCAAGCGAAAGTTTTTATGAAAGCACAATCCTGGGTCGGGAACGAAAGATTTTCTCGAATCAGAATCAAACGCTGCTCCGCCGTCAGAATGCTTCCTGATCGCATGCGCACAAAGGACGGCACAGCCGTCACTTCAGTCACAAGTTCTTTTGTCTAACTTCCTGCGCAACGGTGACCGAACAAGGTCCCGTCAATCATAAGACACGTTTCCTTTAGCCCACCGCGTTTGCGACCACCTACCGATCATACGTGCACGAAGGACACCAACGCTCTCCCAGCATGTGCAAGATATTCTCTCTAAGATTACGCGTGAAGCAAGACAACCACTGTTCCATCATTGACAAGACGTTTTCTTTGAAAGAGCCCAGCACTGACCTCCCATAGGCCTGAGATATCTGGCTTAATTTAGGGGTGCACACGCAGACCGTGGAATCCCTCTGGGCACAAGTGTAGCGGTAAAACAAGCTCCGGTGCGGCACGCCTCCGTGCTTTCTGGACCTGCACTTGTGCGAGTTCATGTGGCGCCGCAGGCTACGCCCCTGTCAAGACCCATTCGATTGCATTGTCAATGACATTGCAACCTGCTGGCCGGCACAGTGATCTTTATACAGTTATTGTATTTTGGTCGCTGTACAGTTGCTGTTGTGTATGTGTGTTTTTTTCGTCGTGTATTAACCATTGCGAATAAAATCATTCATTGTTGTTAAATATGCGCACTTACCAACGGAATGAACGTGTGATGAAACAGTAGCGATGACAGAAACAGGCAATATCAGTGCGTACCAATCCTAATGGCAACTACAACGGTTTCGGTGTACCTTTGCCTTCCAGGGGCATGCGATGGCCACGGCAAAATAGCTATGGTCAACCGAACAGAGCCAAATGATGCCCATCAGGTATCCTGTGCCATGTAAGCGAATGCATTTAAATTATCTACAAGTTCCACATAAGGAAACGCCGCGCCCTTCCCTTCCATTGCTGCTTAAGAATCTCAGACCTCCCCACTTGAGGAGCATAAAATTTACGCTTAGGTTAGCGTTAGCAGTTGACAGTGAACCATGCCTGACAAGGTTGAGACAAAAACAGAACAGTGTTGCCTCGCTTAAGCTTTTCTACGTATATTGGGGCCGTTGGAACATGGAAACATGCTTATTTCCCGAAGTTCAGTGTCAGCAACAACCCGTAAACAAAGACAACGACTACGTCATCTGCTGTTGTTTTGCTTTGTGAAGATACCTGCATTCATTTGCTTACGATTGTTGGATTACTCTAGAACCCGTGGTAACGCGCAATAAGACCCGATTTACTTATATTGAACAATACGAGCAGTTCGAACACCACTGTTTGGATACTGTTAGATTCAACCTTCGTCAAGAAAACTGAATGACCACGGAGCTCCACGCCTTAGCAGCACGTCTGCTTAGAGTGTGCAATATGAGAAGTGCGAGCTATTTTGTCTGCTCAGTTAACTAAAATTTCATCTTGTCCATTCCATAGTAAGAAGCCTTTGTGATTAATTCCTTTGCAGGCAAAATCACTTCAGGCAAACCCAGCAAAAATTTATCAAGAATCAACGCAAGCTGCACATATAGAAAAGTGCCTGCCAAGTTGCGCGACAGCACTATTGCCTTTCATAAACATTGCATCAACTTGGAAAGTAGCTGTACTTGACAGTGATTCGTCAGTCACAGCTCATAAATGACGTCATTGCCTTCTCAGTCAAACCGCGTATAGGGAGGGCCTACTGTATATTTAAATTTTTCTTTCATTGATAATTATAATTGATAATTTTTCTTTCATTGAAAACAGATGCACGGATGAACGTGAAAGGGGTGAGGAGAAGACCGTGAGGGAGGGGCCGATGACAAAAGTTTTGTTTGAAACGGGACGGTAACCCCTGAAATTTTGAGAAGCACTGGGATAAACGTGAGAGTAAGTTTACTTTAAGGGGAACTGAGGAGGCAGTTTTCATGAGATACAGTGCAACAGACCCTTGCACAAATCGTGCAAGTCAGCGATATTTGATCGAGCACGATCATTGAGGAGTCGTACAAATTTTAGAATACTGCAACATTAAATTGGGGATGTGATCATGACGGCAAGCAAACGTTGAAGACAACCTTTTATACATTTTAAATATGGAGTGGGGCTTTGTAAATCTGTAGGCTACGGATTTTGATAAATATCAAAAAGTTCAGGACTACTCATCGTGTTGGCGTAAAGCACTTGTCGTCAGCTTCACCTGGAAGGCCTTTGAGCAGATAGCTTTTGCATATTGCAAAACCAGATAATTATGAGGAACTTGTCGACGTTACATCGTTTACCTAATTCATTCGCCATTAGATTCTGCCTTGCATGACTACACTCTTCGTTTGCTCGCCCGAAGCAGCTTATTAGTATAAAGTGTCACCTGCCAAACGGTGCCCAAATTAGTATCTCCAGGCGTCTTCACGGTATTGGTATTCTGAATTATTCGCTGCTGCATTGTTTCCTTTCTTAAGTATTTAACACACTGCATTTCTCCTTTGACTTGATGAACTTTGGCGAATCAGCTCACGCTGGCATCTCTTACCTTCCAGAAAGCGTACCTAGTTTCTGCTGTCTGCTTCCCAAACCTCACGCTTTGTTCTACCTGTCTATTAGCTTCTGTTGATGTTAAATCTTGACAGAAATTCTTTAACGATATCCTCACCAATCTTCAGCTTTGAGCTTTGTGAAGCCGAACTGTTAAATAAGAAGAAATCTTTCAGCGATGGAGCTGATGGTGCTTACCTTATCACGCAAGCAAGCAAACACGCAAATTATTAATTTTAGTACACCAATAGTAGGCGAATGAATGTAACAAGGTGCTCTTCCGTTCAATAAAAGCGTTTATTGTATGAAACGCAAGGGTTTCGGCTACTACACACGTAACCGTCCTCAGTGCATCAATCATAAAATCTTTGCGTTTCGGACAATAAACGCTTTGGGTCAGGTTCAGTAACTGCCCCACAAGATTACTGTAGCTATTGACGAAGTTAGAAAATGCAGGTTTTTTCATCCTATATCATGACGTCATCAGTGTAAACAACGTAACCTCCGTGCGCTCAATTTAGACCTTCTTAGGCCATTTTAGACCTGTTTTGGACGTTGAAAATACTGGTTCTACGAACGGACGTGTTAGTTCTCATAATTACAAATTACTTACGGAGTGTTTCAACCCGCTGTTGAAAGAAGCAACCTTTACTGCGTAGCTTTCGGGAAGCGACTTTTCCCGTCCTCAGCGCATACACATCAAATTTTGGACGTTGGAAATAGCAGGAGGGAGGGATGGCGTTAGTATCGTTTCGCAACAGGAAGCAGAGATCCGCAGATTGGCAACACAGTCTTGCAGGCTGCAGCAATGCCTGACATTGAAAGGAATCCTCATAAATGGAAACAGTGGCTGCATATTATGCGCGATATGTTCTGCCGTAGTCCCCATGCAGAAATTATGCATACTTGATGCAGTTCTACATTCGTATGCCGTGTTTCTTCGTGTTAAGGCGCCCTCATTAAATGCATTTCACTGTATCGGAACATAAGCCGCATGCTTACGTTGACTTGTTAGGTAAACGTAGAAGAACGAAATCGTGAACTGGACCGATGATAATGCGCTTGGTGTCCAGGTGTAGAGTGGCTAACGATGTTATCAACTTTCGGTATGATTTTGCTACTGCTTGCTTTGTTAGTACACAGAAAACCTCGATAACCTCCTCCTCGCTGCCTTGTCGGCAAAAACCAAACAACGCTGAAACTTGATGATGCTTTCAAAGTGTGTAATTGGATGCCGCAGTCGACAGAGAAGAAGCAAATCAGTGAATCCGGTATGGTGTTTTTATTAACAACAAATATGTACAAAGAACGTGTACGTACGCGCGCAATCGTAGGTTAACGTAACGGGAAGCAAGTCGCAATGTCTGCGACAATTCGTTCAAATGGGTTTTCACGGGGCCTCAGCGTCCGTCGCCACATGTATTGGCAGAGGTACGACTCTACCATGCTCCTGTCGGTTCCTTTGCGGAGCTTATTGCCCCTCTTCAACTCTGCCCAGAGAGACTCGATAGTCTGCGTGTGAGCCCCTGTGACAGGGTTCACGAAATTGGCAGAGTGGTTTACACGCTGGTGCGACAGACTATCGTAGCCTCTCCAGCAGTCTGACATGACCGTAGTGCCGGGTCGCACGTACTGCTGTATGAGCGATATCAAAGTCCGGCTACTACGGTCAGGAACCCGAACAAGGAAGCATTCTTTGGTTTCGCGGCATATGCCACCAAAGACCCATTGTTGGGGGTAGAGTCGCCCTCGCTGATATTTTCTTTTTGAGTAGACGGTCTCGTCTACTTCGACCGTCAGTCCTGTGCCCCCTATGACGAGAGGCTGCCTCATCAGCACCTTTGCGGCTACGTCTCTCATGGAGAGGTTCCAGTGGATGGCAGTATTTTTGCTCATGTCTATAATGTGTTTGTTAGAATACTAGCTATTAAAACACGTAAATGATGTCACACCGAGCTCGTCGCAACAAAAGCGGATGGTCGTGTACCCGTGGCTCCATGAGTACATGAACTTAACTGCAGTGCAGAAGTCCACCTTGTACCCTAGGAAGCGCGCGTCAAAACGTGAGCCTACATGTTTACAGGAGCCATACCTTCGAACCACGTACCGCTACGTAAACTTATCTGCTTCCTGCAAACGCGATTGTTGCATCTCCACCTGCGTCCCCGAAGTCTCTCCTTTTCCGTAAGTTTCATCACGTAGCCGCAGGTGCACGTCCTTTGAGAGTGCAGCAAATCTCTGTCTTGTAGATAGCGTATCACTACGTTTTCATCGCCCATGCTTTTCTTGAATCTTCTGAATTCAACAGACATACTAAATGAATTTAACACGAGTGTTAGAAACAAGTTTGCGCAGTCGAACTGTAGTTTCCCCGCGCGGCATGACAGACACCAGCAACAGAAAACAACGCTTTACTAACGACGAACAGCACAACGAGCAACAACACAGTGAATACAGCCACACACCCTCCCAGAAAGTGCTTCGGTATTTATGCTGGTTCGGGGATACGCACCTGGCGCGCAGATGATGCCAGCTTGCTGGACTGCACCCTGGGTTGGACCACACTCTGCGCGCCAGACTTTTGTAGCGGTTGTCAGTTGGTGCACACCACGTGTGGACCTCGCACCCCGCACTGGATGTTCGCAGTGGGTGTCAGTTGGTCCACACCACCTGTGGACCTCACAGTCCGCACCTGCAGTCCGCAGCGGTTGTCGGTTGGTGCACTCCACCTGTGGACCTCACACCCCGTACCGGATGTCCGCGGCGACCAACAATTGATCTACACTAACTGTCGGACCACACGAACCAAGGAAACTTACACTACTGTAGCAAAACGTTTACTCGAGAAAAAGACACACACACAACGTGACGGTACGACGGGAACTCAGCGAACTGACTGACCAACGTTCTTCGGTCTCTCCTCTGCTTCGCCGGGAATCCTTTCTGAAAACAGTCATTAGCATTTTACGATCAAGCGGCATTCCACGGGTGTGCACGCATTCGCTCTTCCTAATAGCTAGCGGCGTTATTTGCATCAAAGCGAACAAGGCTTCAGTGTCAGGCAGCTGCGCAAGAGAAAAAGGTGCCGATAAGCATTCACCGTAACATGCAGGCGGACCGGCGTATAATGAATGGGCGTGCGACGACAAAGTTGCAAGGGCAGACCTGCAGCAAGGCATCACTGGAAGAGAACAAAGGGGCCGGTGGCAGGAATGAGAATATGCATGCTAAGCCGATGTGCAGTGGGCCTTCATGCAGCTAGCAAAGCATGCGGAGAGCGTGCAACGACACATAAGAAATACCGAACGGTTAACAGCAATTTCGAATATAGGCAGCAGAACAAATTAAACGACCACAACATCCTTGCCCAACGCAGGCCATACTCAACGCTGACTAACGCTACTGTCTCCTGACTTGTGAACCAGCACAACCACACAATTAAAACACCTTTATTTGCAGCAGCACACGACGAAGAATAAGGAGTGAGACGAAACAGCAGCGCGAACTAGCGAACAGAGAAAATGAGAAGGAACTGGTGCAGACGACCCTTTTAATATTGATAACGTATTCATTGTAACATGCAAAATCAACATTACTTGAATGCGTTAGGAATGGATAGAAAAGCTGGCTGTTTGGGTGAACAGGCATAAGTAGCCTGACGTTGGTTAGGAAAAAGTTGTCGGTCAACTATATAGCATGTGCAAGTGGCCTGACGTTAGGTTCTCGGTCGAACGGCAGTAGAATCGCTACACGCACGTGAAATAAACGGTTATCTGGATTCGAGTCTCAGTCGACGGTTAAATCCGCTCACTTCATTGATGTCCCCACATTTCCCAAATGTGTACGGCAAGTTATCCCGCCGGATATTGTAGTTGCACTTGATCCATGCCGGCAATGTTGCCTTCGATCATGCTAATCAGCTGTGCGTTAATCGCAAGTCACGCGCTTACGGTCAGCATTCCGATGAGCTTCACGCTTGGAATACTGCGGATGAGCCTAAATCCAATCCCCATAAAAATGAGAATGAAAGCAACTTGTTAGCGAGTGGGTGTAACGATTCGCAGATCGCAGAGCATTACGTTTTCAGAAATGGCGTGTATCGTATGTGACGAAAGCGCGGCCATAGCTTCCATGCGGATGAAAGGCGTCCTTCGTCGGGTGAGAACGTGCGTCTGCGGGATCCCTATGGTCCTGGAGGGTAGGAAAGACCGCCCTTGTTAGAGTTGCAGGAAACTGAACTCCTGGAAAGGTGTCCGTTCAGACGGGAACATGGACTTAAGGTAAAATTGTCTAGGCTCATGTACAATGCCTACTGGTTGTTAGAAACGAAGCTAGTCATGAGGACAGCTGTGCTGTTCATCTACAGCTGCCAGACCGACATGGGAAAACTGACTAAGAATTTTCGCTGCCGAAATGCGAGCGTCATCTCAGTTTGCCGCAGTGAGCGTAACCATAGTTTGAAGCAGGTCTGGTTCGTTCTCATGGCTTCGAATACGGCTCATGGCATGAATAGATGGAGGACACTTAATGTAGCCCGTCTCCCTGCACCGAACGTCAATCGTCCGTCAGTGACGTCGATGACGCGTGTGGTCCTCTCTCTGCTTCCCCGGCACAGTAATGGAACCCTGCCGTCATCTGACAACTGCCTAGCAAAACCGTGAATACGTCCACGACTTCCGATAGAGCAGTCTTGTCACAGATGACTCCACTGCTCAACGAACAACGGCGGCAACAAATTTTCAATGTCGACGTTCATCATTTTATCATAGTTGATATGTTACTTAATGGTCTCGCTATTTCTTATCGTGTAAATCGCCCGCTTGAGGATAGGCATTCGCTCCTTATATGCTTCCGGATATTCAAACAGATCAAGTAGTACAGCGATACCTGTCGTAAGACATGAGATGCAGGAAGTTGTAGCCCCACGAAAACTCTTCTAACTTGACGCACACGTTGCAGCGCGTTGCCCTTCAGACTACGCTAACCCTTCAGGTTACGCTACCTTCTTCTACGTTTACCTAACAAGTCAACGTAAGCATGCGGCTTATGTTCCGATACAGTGAAATGCATTTAATGAGGGCGCCTTAACACGAAGAAACACGGCATACGAATGTAGAACTGCATCAAGTATGCATAATTTCTGCATGGGGACTACGGCAGAACATATCGCGCATAATATGCAGCCACTGTTTCCATTTATGAGGCTTCCTTTCAATGTCAGGCATTGCTGCAGCCTGCAAGACTGTGTTGCCAATCTGCGGATCTCTGCTTCCTGTTGCGAAACGATACTAACGTCATCCCTCCCTC
Source organism: Trichuris muris (assembly GCA_000612645.2). NCBI lineage: Eukaryota > Metazoa > Nematoda > Enoplea > Trichinellida > Trichuridae > Trichuris > Trichuris muris. The sequence continues at coordinate 7,141 of CBXJ02000392.1, read as the reverse complement.
CTGCTATTTCCAACGTCCAAAATTTGATGTGTATGCGCTGAGGACGGGAAAAGTCGCTTCCTGAATGCTACGCAGTAAAGGTTGCTTCTTTCAACAGCGGGTTGAAATACTCCGTAAGTAATTTGTAATTATGAGAACTAACACGTCCGTTCGTAGAACCAGTATTTTCAACGTCCAAAACAGGTCTAAAATGGCCTAAGAAGGTCTAAATTGAGCGCACGGAGGTTACGTTGTTTACACTGATGACGTCATGATATAGGATGAGAAAACCTGCATTTTCTTACCTTCGTCAATAGCTACAGTAATCTTGTGGGGCAGTTACTGAACCTGACCCAACGCTTTTATTGAACGATAGAATACCTTGTTACATTCATTCGCCTATGGCAGCTACCCCGTTGAATGAGAAGAAACATTATAACTTTCCTACACAAATAGTAATAATCGAAAAACTTTTTCTCAACGGGGTGTATGCATATATGCGACCATTAAGAACACGGAATTTCCCCCGTTTATTGATACCTTTCTTTATTCCAAAAAGGTGAACATCAGAGCTTTCGGGCGTATGCCTTCGCCCGTCATCAGTGAAACACTAATTTCATCAACTGCCCAGCCAGTCAACGGTTCGGCAAGCCCCTCCGCTCGACCATCCGGGCTGGCGACATCAACTATCAGGTCTATACCTTGACCTGTCAAGCCTCTGTCGCCCGCCCAGTCAGTCAAGCAGAGGTGCGAGCATCCCCACCGACCAACCGGGACAGCGTCACGAATCCAAATGAAAAATGTACATATTAACAACGGCAGTCGCTTCGTAAACCCGTCTGTATTACTTTAAGATACGGGTTTAAAGTCCTTCCTTGATCGTGCCTTCTTTCTTCTTTTTTTTTCTTTTTGGCCCTTTCCGATGTTTCTTCCTTCTTCTGCCGTTGTTATGTCCGTTTGCCCCGTGTGGCATTTGATCATAATCGAAAAACTTTTTCTCAACGGGGTGTATGCATATATGCGACCATTAAGAACACGGAATTTCCCCCGTTTAGGGGGAAAAGAAAAATGTACATATTAACAACGGCAGTAGCAGGAAAAAAAAGAAGAAAGAAGGGCACGATCAAGGAAGGACTTTAAACCCGTATCTTAAAGTAATACAGACGGGTTTACGAAGCGACTGCCGTTGTTAATATGTACATTTTTCATTTGGATTCGTGACGCTGTCCCGGTTGGTCGGTGGGGATGCTCGCACCTCTGCTTGACTGACTGGGCGGGCGACAGAGGCTTGACAGGTCAAGGTATAGACCTGATAGTTGATGTCGCCAGCCCGGATGGTCGAGCGGAGGGGCTTGCCGAACCGTTGACTGGCTGGGCAGTTGATGAAATTAGTGTTTCACTGATGACGGGCGAAGGCATACGCCCGAAAGCTCTGATGTTCACCTTTTTGGAATAAAAAAAGGTATCAATAAACGGGGGAAATTCCGTGTTCTTAATGGTCGCATATACAAATAGTAATAATAATAATGAAAAAACAATGATACGGAGTCCTTGTTTAAAGATCTTTATTCGGCGGAGCTTTCGGAACTGTCGTGTTGCGTCGTCAGCGCAAGTAGAAAGAGGTGGAACGTATGGTGCGAAACTATTTATCTGTAATGGAAGGGGTCAGGTGTTTAGGAGACAGCATCCGGTTTCATTTATCAGATCAGTCCAGAGTTCGCTGATCTCGACCCCTTTGTCTCTATTAATCTCGCAGGTGTTATGGCGGATGAAAAAGGCTTCTTTGATCTTTCTGACGCGGAACCGGCTCTCGCGACAGATGGTCCTTGCTTGCAAGTCGCCTGAACATTGGGAGGAATGTTCGACGACTGCTGAAGCTTTGATGGCATCGTCCATGATCTTCGTCGGATCCTTCGTTTGAGGTCGTCCGCGTCTTCTTTGTTGCGTCCCGTTGAGTCTGTCCAGTGCACTCTTGTAACGTGTGACGCCTGCTTGATGTTCTTCAAACCTGTCAAGTAAACTGTTGCCCGTTTCTCCTATGTAGGAGGCGTTGCAACTGCAGGTTATATGGTAGACGATACCGGACCTCTCTTCCATAGGAACAATGGTCTTATCATGTCGTAAACTATTTCGTAATGACTCTGAGCTCTTGAAAAATATACGAAAGTTTAAAGTTCTCCCTAACCGTTTAATTCTCTCTCCGATTCCTTTGTAGTAGGGCAGAACTACTACTGGTTGTTGTTCTTTCGGGTGTTGGAGTTGCGGCATGTTCATCCTGCGATGTATTATGGACGAAATCAGTTTACCGGGATAACCATTAGATCGGAGAGTGTTTGTTATATGCTTCAACTGCTTTTCAAGGAATTCTGCGTCACAGATGGCAATTGCACGGTCCACCATTCCGTTTATTATCCGCTTCATCACCGATTGGTGATGGTGGGAAGAAAAATCTAGGTAGTGGTCGGAATGTGTTGGCTTCCTGTGAACCGTGGTTTTGAAGCCTTCAGCGCTCCTGATGACCAGCGAGTCAAGAAATGGCAGCTTGTTGTCAGTTTCCTTCTCGATGGTCAATGAGATGTATTCTGGGAACATATTGTTGAGGTGTTCAAGGAAAAGTTCTTCCTCCCCGGCTTTCGTGAAGGAAAAAATGTCGTCTACGTAACGCTTGAAAAACCGTGGGGTGATCGAGGGATGTGCTGTCCTGAATGCCTTCTCCTCGAAGTGCTCCATGAAGATCTCTGCTAGAATGGGGGAGAGTGGAGTGCCCATTGGAGCACCGTTGGTTTTTGAGAAGAACTTGTCTTGATACCTGAAGTAGTTCCCTTCTTGCATGCAAAAGGAGACGAGTTTTATAATATGGAACGGGGTTAACTTCATCCTCTGCGTAAGTGTGCTGTCTGCAGCGAGCAGATCTTCCAACACGGTATGTGTATGTCTCATAGGGATGCTCGTGAAAAGGTCCTTGACGTCATAGCTAACCATGATGTTATTTGGTGCTGTGGGAAGTTGTCTAATCTCGTTGCAAAAGTCCTTACTGTTCTTGACATATGAGGACCTGTGACCCATTAATGGCCGTAGTATGGTGTTGAGATACGAGCATAATTTTGATGTACCGCTGTTAATGCTGGATACAACAGGCCTCAGCGGGACTCCGTTCCATTAACGGGTCACAGGTCCTCATATGTCAAGAACAGTAAGGTCTTTTGCAACGAGATTAGATAACTTCCCACAGCACCAAATAACATCATGGTTAGCTATGACGTCAAGGACCTTTTCACGAGCATCCCTATGAGACATACACTTACCGTGTTGGAAGATCTGCTCGTTGCAGACAGCACACTTACGCAGAGGACGAAGTTAACCCCGTTCCCTATTATAAAGTTGGTCTCCTTTTGCATCCAAGAAGGGAACTACTTCAGGTATCAAGACAAGTTCTTCTCACAAACCAACGGATCTCCAATGGGCAGTCCACTCTCCCCCATTCTAGCAGAGATCTTCATGGAGCACTTCGAGGAGAAGGCATTCAGGACAGCACATCCCTCGATCACCCCACGGTTTTTCAAGCGTTACGTAGACGACATTTTTTCCTTCACGAAAGCAGGGGAGGAAGAACTTTTCCTTGAACACTTCAACAATATGTTCCCAGAATACATCTCGTTGACCATCGAGAAGGAAACTGACAACAAGCTGCCATTTCTTGACGCGCTGGTCATCAGGAGCGCTGAAGGCTTCAAAACCACGGTTCACAGGAAGCCAACACATTCCGACCACTACCTAGATTTTTCTTCCCACCATCACCACTCGCTGATGAAGCGGATAATAAACGGAATGGTGGACCGTGCAATTGCCATCTGTGACGCAGAATTCCTTGAAAAGAAGTTGAAGCATATAACAAACACTCTCCGATCTAATGGTTATCCCGGTAAACTGATTTCGTCCATAATACATCGCAGGATGAACATGCCGCAACTCCAATACCCGAAAGAACAACAACCAGTAGTAGTTCTGCCCTACTACAAAGGAATCGGAGAGAGAATTAAACGGTTATGGAGAACTTTAAACTTTCGTATATTTATCAAGAGCTCAGAGTCATTAAGAAATAGTTTACGACATGATAAGACCATTGTTCCTATGCAAGAGAGGCCCGGTGCCGTCTACCATATAACCTGCAGTTGCAACGCCTCCTACATAGGAGAAACGGGCAACAGTTTACTTGACAGGTTTGAAGAACATCAAGCAGGCGTCACACGTTACAAGAGTGCACTGGACAGACTCAACGGGACGCAACAAAGAAGACGCGGACGACCTCAAACGAAGGATCCGACGAAGATCATGGACGATGCCATCAAAGCTTCATCAGTCGCCGAACATTCCTCCCAATGTTCAGGCGACTTGCAAGCAAGGACCATCTGTCGCGAGAGCCGGTTCCGCGTCAGAAAGATCAAAGAAGCCTTTTTCATCCGCCATATCACCTGCCAGATGAATAGAGACAAAGGGGTCGAGATCAGCGAACTCTGGACTGATCTGATAAATGAAACCGGATGCTGTCACCTAAACACCTGACCCCTTCCATTACAGATAAATAGTTTCACACCATACGTTCCACTTCTTTCTACTTGCGCTGACGACGGAACACGACAGTTCTGAAAGCTCCGCCGAATAAAGATCTTTGAACAAGGACTCCGTATCATTGTTTTTTCATAATTATGAGACTCCTTGTTACTAATTTCTCTTGCTTCAAGTAATAATAATAATAATAATAATAATAATAATAATAATAATAATAATAGAAATTTGAAATACAGTGTCCTTGTTCAATGAGCTTTACTCAGCGTAGCTGTCAGAACGCGACAATTCCGAAACCTACGCTGAATGAAGCTCATTGAACAAGGAGAGCGTATCTTTCATTATTATGAAAGTCATTGTTGCTAACTTCTCTTGCTTCATGTACATCAATAATATTAATATCTTTTCGCGTACATTATTCATGCGCTAGAATCTCGGACTTAATCCTTTATTTTTTCGAGCAATCATCGCGTCAGACGGCTGTGATTGAACAGGTATGTTGTTTCAACAATGTCACATTGAACTTAGTTTATCGGCGGCACTGTTTCTGAGCACAGGCAAAATCAAAGAAGCAATGTACAGGCGGGCCTAGATTAGTACGAATTCGAATAAGACGAATTCGGTTAGTACGGCCGATAATATTGATACCTGCGTACAGTTAGTAGGATACAGTTTTCGATTAGTACGGCTTTTAGAGCTTTTCAGTTGCTGTTTGATAGTTTGTGAATTGGTTTTGAATTGAGTTGTGAATCAATTGTTTGTGATTCTCAGTCAATTTTCAATTGTTGGAGGTGTATTGAAGGTACGTGAGGGCTCTTTTAATGGCTTTTAGACTATCCTTTCATGCATATTTCCTGTATATCTTGGTAGCGCATTAGGGCTTCGGCGCTTTATAATTTTGCTAAGATCTATTACTCGATCGTCGATCGTTAACAAGTGGATTTTTCACTCTTTTGATGGTACTCATCACTCAATGGCAAGCTTTGCTGCAATTTTTTGGCAGAAATAAGTAAAAACTTTTAGTCGTAGGAAACAAGCACTATGTATCTTCCGTTGTCGTTGGAACCGAGTACTATACCTCCTATGTTATAACCGCTTCGAATAGTACGATTTCGATTAGTACGCAATTTTTTCGGTCCGCATTAATCGTACAAATCGAGGCCCGCCTGTAGATCAGCACGAAAACTTGACTCGCTGACATTGTGAATATAAAATTGTGTGCTGGGCAAATGATGTTTCCACAGAGCAGCGTAAAGTTTCTTGTCCGTGAAAGTCATGAAGTTAAGGATTTCAAACCATATTAGTACGACTATCATCGTTTAATGTCAACAAAAGCTTCAAAGCTTTCGGGGTTGCTCATTCCCCGTCATCAACGATAAAGACTCGAAGTTTAGGATTAACTTTTTTATATGCGGGTGCTTAGATTAGGTGTTGCAGTTGGCGTATAATTAAGATAGCGAAGATTTGCATAAACGATTCTGCTCCATCCTTTGCTCACATAAGGAGCCGTCGGAACAGTGACTACTGTTCATTCCTGTCATTTATGAAAACTAGACGTCTTGTAACAGGGATGTGTTTCACCATGGATGCTTCCTCTTCACGACTTTTCCTGTTTGTCGTAAATGTAAGTTGTAATCAAACTGCACATGCCCTACCAACGGATGGATGAGCGAATTGTGAAGGAAAAGCACATCAGACAACTAGCTGAGTATTTTTCGAAGCTTTCAGAACCTTGTGGTTCCGTCGTCAGCGATGCGTAGGAGAAGGTGTTTTCTCTGTGGTTTCATATAGGAACGCAATGAGGGTCAAGATGGGGTTAGCTCAGTGTGGTGTAGCATAATGATAGCTGCATTCCATACCTCGCTAACTTCCACACCTTTGTTGCGTTCTTTGGTGTGATTATGGCGAATGAATACAGCTTCCTTGATCGGTCGCAGGTGCACGCTGTTTTCATGGCAGATTATTCGCGGACCGAGGTCGTCAGAACGGAGTGTGAACGTCCGATCGGACAAGACGCCTGTGGTCATGCTGTCGTTTATTAATAAGTCATTGAAAAAGTCTCTTTAGGTCGGTTACCATTCTCAGTTCATGCAAATGAAATCATTTTAGAAATAGAGAAATAGATAAGGTATTAGGTCGATGTTTCTTATCGCTAAATTAATATCGTGTGGTTAACAGCTAACCGGTTTTTATCAACGTGTAAGTACTGAGTAGCTTATAGAAGTCTATGATTATCACTTCATGTAGCTGTGCATTAGTAGGAATGAAATAGGAGGATTCAGTTAGCTAAGAGGTTGTAATTGCCAGAGTGTTTGCTTCAACGGAACGACCGGACACCGTTTCATACTACATTCAGTAGGTAAGTCGAAAATAATACGTCGATTAGCGAGTTAGAAATGATTGAAGCAGAGTACCAATTTAATATAACTCTAGAAATGATTCTGAGATGAGTTAAATTTGACCTTCAATAAGGGCCTAAGCGATAGTATCAGTTGAATATTGAGTTTCCCGTAATGATTGAGTTATACGTCATTTTGTTGCTTCTTTGGGTACGGCTTCTACCCGTTTATTCGTAATGTCTGAAATCACACGAAAA
>CBXJ02000391.1:0-10913 GCA_000612645.2 Trichuris muris | reverse complement strand
GCCACCAGTTGGTCCACACCACCGGTCGGACCACATTACACATCTTGTATGTATGTATCTTATACATTGTATGTCGCAGTTGGCGCTGTTGTCTATTGCGTACCTTCATATATGTGCCCTTAAGCAAGTGTAAAACTTGTACGCCTTGTGTGGGGGTCTATATCACTTGGGCGACAATAACCTTTTCGACGCTGACCTTTACGACAGTAACCTTTCCGACAGTTCACTTGTGCGACACTCTGCTTGACCCAATGTTAAGCTTTCGGACGTTCATGTTTCCAACAGAATATCCGGGGCCGTTCACTTCGTCGACAGTTCACTTAGCCGACAAGTCTTTATCTCGAAAATCCCTATCGCTGCCCTACGTTAACGGACGGTTCACTTGTACATGCAATAACCTTAGGCCACCTAAGCTTAAGCCAAAAAACAGAAACAGTGGTCTGTTTGCGACACTTCCGAGACTGCTTTGATGCCATCCTAGTGCATATCTTCATGGTCCTTTATTGGAGCAACACACAGAACAAGTAAGCATGCCATAGGTCACTAAAGCCCAGCAGCGTTGTCTCCCTATCAATTACGTCGGCAGATTGTGTGCAATTGCGCGCAGATATTCCACGACATCTGGGCGCCATCCACGTTCACTAATTATTCCGAGCAGCTCTTCTTCCCGACGGAGAACGTTACCATTTCTTCGACGCGGCAACTGTCCTTGCTCTATACGGTGACACTCGACGTCGACTTTCCGTTGCTCCTTTTCAATTTCCTGTACAATACGGTACACCCCCACGTGGGCAGAACCAACCAAGTTCTCCCACCTTCTGTGCCACGCTTCTACATTGTTCTGCGTTCGCGGCAATGCGTCTACAACGCACTCGCGCACAGACCACAAATGAGGGGGAATAGCACAGCTGAGCGGACTGCGGCACCATTCCACAGCCGCCTTCTCACGGCGTCTCTCACGTACACCTTTTCAAACCATTCCATCAGCCCTCTAGCCGCTTCAGGGACCCTCGCCATTAACGCGTCGAAGCCTTCCGGAATTTCATCCTCTCCAAGGAAGGCCAAAGCGTACAAACATCGGATGCTCAATTTGAAGTCATCGTTGTTATTGCACCGCTTAACAAGTCCACTTGATTGAACCTTCCTAAATGTGCACTGACAAAAATGGAAATAACACACCTTATTTCTTACTCCATGGAATACGCTCCTGCTTGCCTTGACCGCAGCCATCTCAATATCTGTCATTATGCGCTGCGGCCGGAGAACAATGCCAATCACTGCAGCGAACACCTCCAGTTCCTCAAACAACCGCTTGTAAAGAGCCTCACTTTTCCCGCTCATTAGACCGTAAGCGAGAGAAATAGTCTTGTAGGCGTCCGCACCAGCAGCAGCGTGGATGGTATATAGCTGGCAAAAGACTGTTGGCACGGTCTTGAAGGTACCGTCCATAATCCAAAATGACGCACTCGCCAGTCTCTCAACTTTACTCCTGGTGACGAAAAGCAGGTCCCTTCCTGTAGGAGTCACTGAGTCCTTTAGCACTAATTCGCCAAGATAGAGGATACATCCACTTTCGCCAGTGTCCTAGGCTCACGAGGTCGTTCTTCATGACCAATTCTATTTATCGTCTGTCACAGAGCATCGGCCGAAGGCAAGCGGGCCGCCACGTTCAATGACGCAGACATCGTGCACGCTTGAATAATCTGGCAAGGCGTGTCTCTGGTATCTCTCGCCTGCGTCCTCACTTCTGCAAACACCCTGGACACATCCGCCCCGCTCAGCCTGGGTAGGTGGCTGTGCTCTGAGCATGACATAAGCACATGCCTCCCGTCTATAGCCCTAGTAACTGCTCTGCCATTGCAGGAACCAGAATTCCTGATATCACACCGTCAATAAGATCTATCTCGGCGACATCGGTCCCGCACGTAAAGGTAGCCCTGCACACATAGCTTAGAGGTACCTCGGCCAGAAGGAACAAGCTCGCATACAGATTCCATTCGATCGTAATAAACAGCACCTACGAATACAATACCTAGAGCAATCAACCGCGCAGTTCTCTCACACTCTGTCTTACCTTGAAGCTGGCCAGTCAATCTCTGCTAAACGCACTCCTCGAAGACAAAACACGAAATTGATTGCTCTTATCAAGATTGAAACCAAAACCGAACTGCTCACGACACCCACGGAGAAGCAAAATGGCAGCTCTAAATGGTCTTCTATTGTCGACAAAGTAAACGGTCGATCAGGTCAACTTCGCCAAACAAACCGTTGTCCAGGTTAACTGTCGCCCAACTAACCTGTCGCACTAGTGAACTGTAGCCAAATTGACCGTCGCCCAGGTTAACTGTCGACCAAATGAACGTCACCGGTACCATACACGCCGGTAACAGTTTCACATATAACAAAGCTCCAACAGTTGCTAAGGTCCATCCCTTCTGTCTGATACCTTCCTTCTCAGATCCACCTTGGTACCAGAAGAATGCACTTTCAGGCGGTTTCAGACGATTGTCTTGTGTAACGCCAGGTGGAAAGCGATAACGAGAACAAGATGGAACATTGAGCTCTCGAAGAACTCATGAGAGTTGGTGTAAAGTCCAGGCATTCCAAACACACAGTCCAAAAACTGCATTGTGAGATGCATGCTTTCGGATCTCCAATTCAGATTCCATTTTTCGAATCTATATTGATGACAACTGGAATCAAAGAGGTGCTCTGGTGTTTCATGCTTGCGCTTTGTGCAAGCCGAGCAGTTAGATCACTCTCATTGATTGTCATGGTTTGTTGCGGAATTTGAATATTGCCTTGGCTATATTCATTTCTGTCACGCAGAAATATAACCTCATTTCAAGAGGCATCATTGCAAATAACCGCGAAGCAATTTAGAGTTCACGTTCTTTTGCATGCACACCAACAACTCTCCACGACATTGGTATCTCTCTTTTCATCACTATGTGCATTATTTCTTTGATGTTAATATCCTCTCTCCTCAACACTTCCACCATGACCCTTCGGCTCTCTTCATGAGATGGCAGAGGATAAGGGCCAAGTGTTGGCTCAAAACAAGCATCCCAGTGATCTCTATACGTTGAAATTGCCATATCGTCGATCACTTGAGTAAAGTCAAAACAACAGTCAAATTCGAAATTCTTCAGGAAAACAACACATTCCCAGTCAGCCAATGTTGTCTCATCAGGATCCTCAATCCACTTAAGTTGACGTTTTCTATACAACGCAGCCAACCGATTGCCCTTGGTTGACGTGAAAGTCAACTCAGGCCACCTCCCTTCACGTCTGACGAAGTTTACACAAAATTCTCTTGCAAGGCAAGCATATATTGAAGCCAACATCTAATGAGAAGGGCAGACTGATCTTTTACCCACAGCTTGCACTATTTTACATCCTTCTTCTTCGTCAACCACCGGATGTCTCCATATCTGAAATAAGCCGAAGCATTCAGATAGCATTGCATGTTCTAATTTACTTAAGACACCGGAGATTCGACTGAATTCGTCTTCTAGACCACCAATTTCACAATAACTATCCAAGGTAAACTTCTTAAAGTCAAGGGAAAGTTGGCAGGGATTATTAAATTGGTGTAGATGGAATATGCAAATGGGATCGAATAGCCTAATGATGTCACATGCCTGGTTACTATACTTTTGGACATGCTTGTCACCCCAAGAATAGATCTTAAGCAGATCATTCTCAGTGATCTTATGGATGTCAGGTAACATCTTCCAATACATTTGAAATTCCAGATTGCACAAAAATCGTTGATCCACCACATCACACAACAACAGAATTGTTAGGTAATCTGAGAAAAACGACTCATCTGTGCCATCGATCAAGACAAGTTCCCGTGACATGATGGGACGAATGCCTCGTCATCATGGGACGAATAACCTCGGGTGGAGCGCCCGAGTAACTCGTACGTTGTTGCCTCGCCTTATGGTCGCACCTCCCTCTTCGCCGTGGCTTTCAAAGGGGCAAATTGGTTGGTTGCTGTTGACACGTATTCCAAATGGTTATAGGTGGTTCCTTTACAGAGTACGACTTCGTCCAGTGTGATCAAACACTGGCGGCGCATTTTTGCGTCTTTTGGGTTGCCTAGACACATTGTGACCGATAACGGACCACAATTTGCGTCAGATGAGTTCAAGCAGTTCTGCCACAGAAATGGTATTGTTCATATTCGGTCAACTCCATACCATCCGCGGACAAACGGTCTAGCGGAAAGAGCCATACGGACTTTCAAGGAAAAGATAAACAAGACTTGTAAAGCAGACGACGTGGAGTTGGCCCTGCAACGTTTTTTGTTTTCATACCGGAACACCCCACATACGACAACTGGACGAGCACCGGCGGAACTTCTTTTTGGTCATAGACTACGGAACAAACTTGACTTGTTGAAACCATCGCTACAAGCAAGGGTCGATACAAAACTATTTAGACAAGCTTTCTATCATGACAAGAAAGCAGTACACCGGACATTCAAACCAGGGGACAAAGTATTTGTCACCCAGCCGGACGGAAGCCCCCAACAGATGGGACAAGTTGTACAACACACGTCAGAGACATCATACCGAGTGGAAACCGCTGGCAAGGTAAACCGAAAACATGCTAATCACTTACGCTTCTGCGAAGTGGAAGACACGACTGCGAATACACCAACAACGGAAGTGAAGGACCCGGAGGTCCCTACTGCAACTGAAACACGAAGCGATCTTTTGACAGACCAACGTCCTAAGCGATTAACTAAGCCACCAACTCTTCGATATGACGAATATCTCGCCAACGCTGGTTAAAATGACCGGAGGAGAGATGTGACAGACATATTTATATTCTGTATTGTAACGATAAGAATATGCAGGATCAAGGGTATGCAGATTAGAGGAGTAAATGGTGGAAGAGACGGTAGAGAGCAGTGAGCGAGTGAGAGATCGATTGCCGTGCACATGGCGCTTAGGAAGCAAAAGTTGGATACGACTTGTCCTGGCGCGTTAGGAAACTAGCGAATCTACTACAGAATTAACCCAGCATGTTTAACTATGTACCTGCATGCTGCAAAGTAAGAACTGTATGCGTTGGCGTACACGTGTGTTTTCGAGCTCGGTGCGTAGCGTAACGCTGGGCTACAGGAAATTCAGTAAAACCTCCATAATCCGGACCTCCATAAACCGGATTCTTCTCTAATCCGGACCGTGGAAGAGAACAATAGGGCGACCGTATGCGTTAAAGATGTTTAGGCTACCTTTGCGAAACGGACAGTCACTTGGCGGCAACGGCTATAAGAGCAGCAAACAACCAACCAACGGTCCTTTCGGTATACGTTAGCATAGACGCAGACCAGGCACGGCTCTGCCGAGCCAATCTCGACCAATAAGCTGACTGCAGCAAAGCACCCGAGACCTCGTTTTCCCCAAATAGACATGTGGATCAAGGACCTGGTGTTTTCAGTGAAAATCGGATTTCTAACAGGGGACATATCAATGTAAGTAAAGTCAATCAAAACGGCTGCACCCTGTGTTTATTTTTCATTCAAGCACGGAGCTTTCGGGAACTACCTGTTCCCATCATCAGCGTGCACGAAATGGTCCTAAAGTACATGTAGAAAGGCACCTCTATGAATAGTTTTAAAGTGTGTTCAGACTAGACTTTAAACTTCCACCGTTAATGTCAGTTTTCAGTAAGGACATCCTGGCCGTTTTCTTGTAATCTTCCCATAATGCCGATGGTTGTTAAAGAACAACAGCCAGTTTTGGCCACTACGCTGGACCAAACTTCACTGATGGGGAGGCCATCATCTCTGTTAATGCAATTATTATGCTTAATGAACAGAGCCTCTTTAATCTTCGTCCGTTTTTTGTCGGTCTCTTTGCATAAAATGGACATTCTAAGGTTATGTCTACAGTGGGACTTGTGCTCAACCACAGCCGACGAACGTATCAAGTTGTCCATAATAGTTCTAGGTTCCAAGATCTGTGGCCTTCCCCTTGTTCGTGTAACAGTCTCCCCTCTTAGTCTGCTTTCCGCGTTGGTATACCTTCTGACGTCGGCCATGTGTTCCTTGAAACGTTCAACCATTGTCCGGTCCGTTTCCCCAATGTAAACTGCCGAACAATCGCGTGTAAGCTTGTAGACACATCCGATGGAGACCGTGTCCCTTAACTATCACGCCTTAACATGGATCTGACGCTAATACCAGATTTGAAGTAGACCTTAAAGTTCATCATTCTGGCCAAACATTTGATCCTTCCCCCAAGCCTTGATAGTATGGTATTACAATGGTGGGGGGAGAGGTAGATGGTGCAGATTCTAAGGAAGGTTGTTGGACATTTTGTCGGAATCTAGAGTTGACCTTCCTTTGAATGATGGCGCGTACCATTTGTTTTGGGTACACATTATTTTGGGTTTGGGTGTTTTTCAGTCGTATAAAACTACAATCTGTTCTCATATAACGCCAAAGTTAGTTCCTGGGAAACCTCGCGTTACACGAGAGCGCATTATGCGAGATACGTAAAGTAGAGGAAAATTGGGTTTTGAGGCACATCCTCAGGAAAATTGTTTACCTGTAAGTAATAAAGGAGCAGGTCGCAAATAAGCAGGGTTTAGAAAAAGGGACTCCACCCTGTCCATGCTACTTATTCAACGACTAAGGATGCAGCGGTATGAATCCAGTCCCTCTTTGCTTCGCTATTATGGTGACCGCGTGACTAAGGAAAGTCTTACTGCCACATGCTTTCTCATTTCGTTCATAACGTCCCAGTACCTAAAGTTTCTCTTCAACAATCAGCGCCTTTCTTTTTCGCCCACTGCTTGAGGACGCCGAGGTGGGAACCTTAGACATCTAACGGCTGTCCTTAGGCGTCGATAGCTAGTAGACCACTTGCAAAGTAAGCTCATAACGAGGGCGCAAACGCTTGCTGAATCCTGTGCCCCTCTACTGCTACTCACTGGAGGACAGCGGTACAGCGTCCACGCTATATAAGAAACTGGTTTCCGCTGGTGTGCTGGAAAGGGTGAAGGCCGTTGCTGCAGACACCTTGACAAGGTGATCGACGGACCACAGGCAGAAACAGGTTTTCGGCCGGCTGCTTCAAAGGGGGCTCCCCAGGGTGAATGCAATTCCCTTGACCCCATCAACGACGGGTGGCATCTACAGGAGAGCGATTGTTGATGCCGCCACTCTGTGCCTATATAAAGAAACGGTACTGTGTCGTTGCGTACTTCTACTTCTCTTTAACGTTCACTATCTTTCCTCTGCTCGCTACTCCAATAAACCTTTTACTCCATCATCTACCTTGTCGCTGCACTTTATGCCCCGCCAAGTCACAAGCTATCGAGGCCTTCGAATGGATCAGTCTGCTTCAGTTTCCATGATGAATATAAAGATGATCCCAGAGTTTGATGGCACCTCTCTCACAGCGGTTGAGTGGTTACGTAAAGCCGAGTCCGCCTGCCAACTCTGTGGAATCGAAGATGTCGTTCGAGTAATTGGTTTGCGATTGACTGGCGCTGCCTTCGACGTGTACGATCAGCTAGCACCTGAGGACCAACGCACGCTCGAGAAGGTGAAAGAAAGTCTTTTGGCCGCCTTTGCCCCCGACCCGTACATGGCCTTCAAAGAATTCAAGGTAAGGAGGTTACGGGAGGGAGAAACGCCGGATGCGTTTTTGGCTGGGTTGCGGCGCCTGGCACTGCTCGCCGGTGGCATACCAGACAAAGTCTTGGCAAGTGCGTTTATTGATGGTCTGCCGGAGCACATCCAGGAGACGATGCGTGCCGGGGCCCGAATGGAAACTCTCACATTGGATGAGTTATTAACGCGTGCTCGGGCGATGTTAGCGAGAGGACCATCCAGCAGCAATGGAGAGTTAGTTGCCGCTGCGAACAGTCCAGTGTCGGAGAGAGTGGGTCCAGATTCCAGCTTGCGCTGTTTTGCATGTGGTGGCCTAAATCATTTCGCTAGGAACTGCCTAGCACAGCGACAGACCAACAACACTACTCGGGGGGCTGACAATGGAAGAGCGTGGTCACGTGGGCGCGGGACAAACCGCGGTACAGTAGGAAAAACCAAACCTAAAAGTTCGGGAAACGACTGCAGGGAGGAAGCTTCTGCGCCAGCTTTCTCCCATCTCTAATCGAGGCGCTTCCAACTGTACAAATGCACGTAGATGGAATACTCCGCCGTGTCTTGGTGGATAGTGGTTGCACGAAGTGCATTGTCTACGCTCCCTGCTGCAGGCGTTGGAGAAATCAGGAAGTCAGCCTGAGAACAATCAGTGGAGATGAGTTACGTTGCGTAGGATCAGGCTCGGTCGTGCTGAAGCCACCTGGGGGACGCCCAGTTGTCGTCGAAGTGATTGTATCTGACCACAGACCGCTAGGTGTAGACTTCGTACTTGGAATGGGCGGAATAAAACTCCTTGGCGGAGTGTTTCTGGACTCTCGCGGACAAGTGCGGTTCAGTCCATTCGATAAAGCGACATGCGCAGCTGCTAGTACAGGAATTCAAATTGATGAGAATGATTTCGTCGTAACGTACAATTCTGTTGCGCGCTCATGGACAACCGCTTGGAAATGGGCTAACGGCAATGCCCCACTCGTCCTTCAGAATACAAAGGAAGAATACCCGCCCGCCCCTACCGCAAAAGTGGCGTATGAAGCGGAGCTAAAGACGTGGATTCAACATGGTTGGCTGGTCCCGTATGATGCAAAAAGACTCGGGCCACCCAAGGCGCTTATACCGCTCATGGCAATTGTTCAACGAAACAAGGGAAAAGTTCGTCCCGTAATGGACTTTAGAGAACTGAATACCCATATTGCCGCGTTTACGGCGGATTCAGAAGTATGCGCCCAGAAGTTAAGAGATTGGCGAAGGCAAGGTGCGAACGTCTCAGTTCTTGACTTAGAAAATGCATATTTACAAGTCCATGTGGACGAGGCTTTATGGCCGTATCAAACAGTCGTGTTCAAAGGACAAAAATATTGTCTAACTCGATTGGGTTTCGGGCTGAATGTGGCCCCGCTGGTAATGAAAACAGTGTTAAACTGCGCACTTTCTCAGAATCCCGAAGTGAAAAGAGGAACGTCAGCATACGTCGATGACATCTTAGTAAATGAGGATGTCATTGAGGCCAGTCGTGTTGCCCAACATTTGGCGGAATATGGATTGACGTGCAAAGCTCCTGCACGCGTTGCTGATAGTGCCCGAGTCTTAGGTTTAAAAGTCTGGGGTGAGAACGAAAAATTATTTTGGAAAAGGGACAGTGGAATCGACGATGTTCCAAAGTTGATGACACGAAGATCTGTCTTTTCATATTGTGGCAGGTTAGTCGGTCACTATCCTGTATGTGGCTGGTTGAGGGTGGCAGCAGCCTACGCCAAAAGAAAAGCTAACGACGTTTCCAAATCTTGGGACGGTCCAATCAATGATGAGAGATTGGAAGCGCTTCTCCGTAAGATCGCTGCGCAAGTAAAAGTGCATGATCCCGCAAAAGGCAGATGGGATGCGACAGGAGACAAAGCCAGAATTTGGGCTGATGCTAGCTCTTTGGCTCTTGGTGTTGTTCTCGAAGTAGGCGATTGTGTGATGGAAGACGCCGCTTGGTTACGCCCAAATGATGCAGCCCATATTAACATGGCCGAGTTAGATGCCTTGATAAGAGGACTGAATCTCGCTTTGTCCTGGGGAATGAGAAGGATAGATTTGATGACGGATTCGGTTACCGTCCATCGGTGGATATCCGATGCTCTCTCAGGCAAGGCTAGATTGAGAACTAAAGCAACGAGCGAAATGCTTATTCGCAGACGCGTTGCTATTTTTATCGCATTGATAAAGGAATATGACTTAGAAATCACTATTTCCTTGATAAAGTCTGCAGACAATAAGGCAGATACTTTGACTCGCATGCCGCAGCAATGGCTAATGACTGTTGCGACTGAACCGGCTCCGGTATGCGCCGCCGCTAATGAAGTAGATGTCAACAACTTGATTGCGAGGATCCACCATGCATCAGGCCATCCTGGAGTAAAGCGCACTCTCTATTTTACGAAACGTGTCAATTCTATGGTAACAAGGCGTCAAGTGCGCAACGTAGTTCTTTCCTGTGAAACGTGCCGGTCAATTGACCCTGCACCTATTCGATGGAAACAAGGCAGCCTGGGAGTGAAAGAAACATGGCACAGACTGGCGATCGATGTCACCCATTGCAGTGGAAACCATATCTCACACTCATTGATTGTGGGCCGTCGAGATTCGCTATTTGGCGCCTACTGAGTTTGCCATCTAGCGCAGAGGTAGTCAAGCAACTGGAAGGTGTGTTCTGTGAACGCGGAGCTCCAGTCGAGTTATTGGCTGATAATGACACCATTTTCCGCAGCAAGCTGTTCACGGAGTTCGCTATCCACTGGAACACCCGCATCCGCTTTCGTTGCGCTTATGTGCCATCAGGGAATGGCATTGCAGAAAGGTGTCATCGTTCTGTTAAAGTGATTGCTGCCAGAAAAGGCTGCCCAGTCATGGAAGCTGTATATTTATATAACGTGACGCCTCATGATGACTGCACTGCTTTATCAACCCCAGCCGGAATGGTGTATAATTACGACGTCAGGCTTCGAGAAATCAGTCAGACGCCTGTGGAGAAGCACCTAGAGGATAGCCCATATGCGATCGGCGATAAAGTGTGGGTAAAACCACCCGCAGTTCGGTGCGACTCCCGATTTCAAAAAGGCTCTATTACGGATGTTATGTCTCGCCAAGCCGTTATTGTTGACGGGATTCCTCGACACATTAGAGATCTTCGCCGTCGCTCAGCATCTGAGAAATCACGGGATGAGCAACAGCAAACGGACGATCAGGATGATGACTTAATCATCTGTTTTCCTGATCGAAACGTGGCGCAAACGAGTCA
>CBXJ02000390.1:0-16714 GCA_000612645.2 Trichuris muris | reverse complement strand
GTACTGCCTCAAATCTTCAGGAAGGAACCAAACAAGTGGCCATTTTATTTCCCAAACAACGCGGCAGCAATATTCTAACAGCTGACAAGGAACAATGCCGGTAAAAAACGAAGGGACTAGTTGGTTCAACCTCTGTGAAACTGACTGGCAAGCCGTGGTTGCAAATAGAGGGTCACTACATGCGGTGGCAGACGTGCATTGCGATCGAAGACCAAAAGATCATCATCCAACTCGATGCCACCAACTGATATTGCCTATTCAATATGGAGGCTCTGTTAATGTTATGGTAAGATGAGAGAGAGAGAGAGAGAGAGAGAGAAAGCAGGCTACCCGGATTCCTAGCTTTCTGGTACACGCACAATCGATCGGTTTATTTGTCTAATTCTCTGAGTAATCAACTGAATACAAGCACAGCAAGGTTAGGCGAACGAATAAGCAAAAGCAAAATCTAATGGCTAAGCAAACGTAAATCGTACGTCCAATCAAATTGAGCATGAGACAATGAGCATTGATCAATCTCGCTTCTTATTTGGCAATGGATTATACTCCCTGGGCCACCGCAGCGTGCTGGGGTCACACACAACAGGCTAACCAGCATTCGTTTGCTGCAACGTCAAAGAGGAATAAAAATAAATTAACTGGAATTCTCAGCGATGGAGCATACCAGAAAGCTAGCAACCGCCGCTTATGGTATGAAGAAAACTTGATTACTTACCACCCAACTGACCGGTGCGTACTCCGTCGCATTGCTGAGAGCCTCCAGGAAGCGACGACGACAAATTTCAATCTTCTCTCCCGCCTCGCTCATTAGCTCATCCTTCACTTCGCCAGTGCTTTTAGCCTGCAATTTAAAAGCTGCTGCCAAAGATGGCAAGCGCAAACGCAACAGCTAACCTTGGCTACCGTTTTGCACAGATCGTCAACGTACACCATTGCCGAATGGGCAGCACTACCAGCATTCTGCGGCAAAAAGCGAATGCAGCAGTTGAACAACTGGTCTGTTACCATTTTGGTGTTCATGGCGAGCAAGTGTACTACCCACAGCGTTGTCTGGTCAACCTTCGAAGGCGAAGAGTTATCTCCAAACTTCGGAGAGACAATCACATACCGCCGAGTATACGTGGCCATAGCGTGTTCGTATATATCCAACGGCCTTATGGGTCTGCTCGCGCGTGGCAGACAATGAAGCGGCGGATTTTTCATTTATGAATTGCTGCGCTGCTCGCAGGGTGTCCATCTGTTCAAGAATGAAATAGCTAATGTGGACATTCACAGTTTCGACACGGTCTGCCCACCAGTTTCATGGAGGTGGCCAACTGTTGGAACGCCGCAATTGAACCATCCCTGGCCGAATTGTAACTATCGATCGTTCGCTTGTTCACGCCGGACACCAGCTTCGACGAAAGACACTGAACTCGATCTATGTAGCCCTTTGCTAAACATGAAAGAGAACACGTACGAGCGCGCAACAGCGCAATTGACAACAATTCGTCGCTACCTTCCTCCTTTCTCGCCTTGAATCGCTCAATATCCTCTGCGGGAATGTATTTGTCGATCAGCGAGTCGGTGTACTCAATAGCAGAATCGAGGATTTTTTGGCTAATTTGCATAAGCTTATCCAAATCGGCCTTTTGGCCGCTCTCGGTGGTCAGCATAGCCATTAGGTTAGAGCACATCTGTCCCGTTTCGTTGATCTGTTAAAATAGAATGAAGCATTACGCAATCTTTCGTTGCCTCCTTCGGAACACGAGCCGGTTGCTCATCAAGAGCTTGGAAAGCAGTGACTTTCGTCGAAAGAAAAGGTCGGCAATTGCGTTTAAGTTGGTCACCGCTCGAAATGGCATCCCTCACCTTGTCGACGCTGAATTCCTTCGCCGAATAAAGCGTATCAACGCCCTTTTTCAAGTAACTTTGATCGTAACGCCGTCTGCCGTAGTCCCTTACCTGAAAATCACATCGAACGCCGACTAAATTTGCCAACTGATACAGTATACCTCGTCGGGGTGGAACTTTATGCTTGGAAATCTGCGTTCAATCATTTCCAATTGCGAACACGCCAACTTGTCCAGAAAGGACACTGAAAAAAGAGATGAGCGCTATTTCTCAGACAGAAATTGCCCACAAGGGAAGGTCGCGGCGACACTCAGCCGTCGAAGGGCAAACCGTAAAAAAGGAAGGAAGGAAGAACACAAGGCATGCTTTACGCGAAGTACTGATTAATGGGCATCTTGTTCGGCACTTCGCCAGCGCTAGGCGAAATGACGAACAGAACGAGGCCAAGCGGTCGGCTTGAAAGCAGATGCCGCGCTGGTCGGGGCCAGCGTACATTTGGCAGCCCAACCGTGTAAACACGACAACGGTGATCAAGCAAACCCCGTGCTTCGGAGAAAAGGAAGAAACTTACGATGACGAGAGAAATACTGAACCAGCGGTTGTGTTCGGTCGGAAACGGTCTTTAGGGTGCTTTCCGTGGTGGTCAGCGTAGAATTGAAAAGCCAATTCGACTGTTTAGTATACTCGTAGGCAGCAAATACTTGCTGCAGCAGGTAGTGAACAATGGGCAACGCTTCGAGGCGAGACAACAGCCGAAAGTTCTCTTGACGGGACGGCTTGGTCTCCATGGTTCGACTGGGGAAACTGTGAGCCCCTCTGCGTCTAGCCTTGTGCGAGTGCATCGACCGCCAACTAGCCGAGCTACTGGGTCAGCTCTGCCAACGACGGCCAACCGTTTATTTATTTGCCTGCGAATCGCTTCGTACGGTACTTTGTTTACAAAGTCACGCGTATTGAGGTGCTGCAGCGCCCGCGAAGCGCATTTGCAACGCGAGAAACAAAAGTAACCTTGTCCAAAAGTTTGCCCATTACAATTTCGAACAGGCCATATTCCGTTTCAAGTTTTTCACGGCAAGCCCCGAGGCAAACACCGCGGTCCCTCGACCGGCTAGCAGAGTTTGCACAACCTTACCAGCCAACCCTGACCATTGTTGGGGCGGCGTAATCGCGCGGCCAAGTGACCCCTGCCTTTGCGCTATTCGGCGATCGGAAGCGAAACTTGGCCGCTTCGGATTGCTCAAGCTTCGCCCTACGATTGGACCATTCGAAACTAGGGCACCTTGGCCATGAGAAACTGGCGGGATACAAGCGCGTCGGGTCATGTTACCCCGACGTCCCCCCCCCCCTAAGTGTCGCTTTTCCAAGTTGCGTCGGTGCGCCACCTAAGTGGCGTTCATTGGTAACAGTGACATCATGCTACGTCATGCTAGTTCCCTTCGTTGCTACTCTCGACACACACACACAGCGCCTTTGTGTAAGGAAAATGTTGAATGAAGGGTAGCGTTCGCGGTGCTACCGGTGTTGGGCCTTTCAATTGTGAAAGCATCACACCAAGTTTGGAGAAAAGCCACAACACTTGAAAGCAAGCTGGTTCCCTTCTGGTCGCAACGACCAGATAGGGTGCCCACATGCAGGAGATAAATGGATGGATTGTACATGGTGGCATGAGAAAACATGGAGCATCAACCTAAAGGTTGGAGACTGGACGTGTACATGTGTGTGTGTGTGTGAAGAGTAGCTACGAAGCGAACTAGCATGACATAGTATGATCTCATTGTGACAAATGAAATACCACACAGCGGCGCACCGACGAAACTTGAAAAAGCGGAACGTATGGGGGTGGGGCTTCGGGGTAACATGACCCAGTGCGCCACTGCCGCGACTCTGCTGCAAGCAACGCGCTTTCAAGTGGACCGATTTCGTCCTTCCAGGCGCTTAGTGCCTCAGCTGCTTTCAGACAAGCAAACCGTGCTCGGACAACCCATGCCTAGTAGCTAACATGCGTAGTAAACGGGAGCATTACTGTACGCTACGTGATGCGTAGGTTTTACTGGTGTCACACCTCGGAATTTACAAGCTTCGCTTATGCTGCGCGAGGCACCGTCGCGAGGGTACGGCAATTGCACTGCGGCTTGTTAATCGTTTTGTTCGCAAGAGCAATTTGATTGAGGGCGCAGAGTGCTCCGTACGAAAGGTACGGATGGGTTGGGGTTGGACAAAACTCCTTGCTTACCCATTGCTCCCGTGTTTCACGCCGAAGTCAAGGACAGCCGCGCCTCGACGGCCTTGCCAGTAAATCTGTTGTGGCGCTTCGCCTCTGCTTTCGCAAGAGCCTACTGTTCGTTCGCTCGACTGATTACTTTTTGTATATTCAGAGGCACTGTTCCAGTTCCCAGATTAGAAGTTACCTCCGCAGCAAATAATGAAAATTTGCATACACCTTACTATATTGGAAGAGTACGGTTGAGCACCCGTTGACTTCTATGTACCGTTCCCTGTAAGAACACCGAAGCAACCTAACCAATGGCTAGTTGGTTGGTTGTGTTAGTGAAAAAACAGGTAAACAGTGAACGTACGATCGTTTATTTCGTAGCTTTCGGAATCGACTGTTTCCGTCGTCAGCGAGTTGGTGATAAAGCTTTTTCACCATCTCGCTGACGACGGAATCAGTCGATTCCGAAAGCTACGAAATAAACGACCGTACGTTTACTGTTTACCTGTTTTTTCACTAACACAACCAACCAACTAGCCATTGGTTAGGTTGCTTCGGTGTTCTTACAGGGAACGGTAGATAGAACTCAACGGGTGCTCAACCGTACCCTTCCAACATGATCCACCGCCCCGTTACAAGAAAACCAGCCTTCAGACACCTTACTATGTGCCGGATTTTCGAAATGGGCGAAACGGCAAACGCTACGCTCGCTGCTCATTCATGCGTACCGATAGGCTTGTCACATGGTCATGTCTTCGTGGCGCCATCTGTGCTAAGGAAGATGAGCTTGTAGTCGCATTTTGTTAACTTGGCTGCAGATACCGGGCGCTTGTTAACCTACTTTCCTAATTTTAGCTTTGGGCTTTTCCTGCCCGTTCACCTTGGACTTAGGCGACACAATGGGGTAGAAGCTGAGAACATGCGGTCGGCCGCGCTCACGTCAATGCATACCGTATTGTATTAATGGAAGAGCTTCAAAAGTAACAATGCAATGGGGAAAACAAATGCGAACGCATTAGGCAAGGATGGACAGGACGGCGTTCCGATGAAATTATTACCCGTCGGGAAAACGTGCGAAGAGGACAACTTATGATCGGGAAGGTCGTCCATCGCTTACCCAGCTGTTCACAATCGCGCTGTGTGTAGTTGCGGGTGCACCGTATTTTTAGTACGCATCCATTGATTACGTTATGACTGCAAGTTGCGTCGTGCTTTTATGTTGCCCAAGCAAATGGCAGGACTGCCAATCGCTGTCATGGCCTCAAAGTGATTTTAAAGGCAAGTTTGCATGATTAACTTTTCTCAGCAATGACCATTCGACGAAGTGACTTTCAGTTACGTGACCATTCGGTGAAGCGATCCTCGTTGAGTTGACATCTGGCGGGTTATGCCGGATGTGAAGTGCCCGTGTTAGTTGCTAAATGGATACAAGCTACGGAGTACTCCGTTCAGGTATTGCATTTCGGTGACGGCCGAAATCCCGAAAGAACGAAATCCTGAAGTCGTAATCCCGAATTGACGAAATCTCGAATTGACGAAACCCCGAATTGACGATATACTGAATTGATGAAATCTCGAATTGACGATATACCGAATTGACGAAATCCCGAACAGTCGAAATCCCAAATGGTCGAAATGCAGGGATATGCAGCAACTGTGCGGTCGCAATGCAGAAACGCCTGTGTGAAGTAGCAGCAGAGTCGCTGCTCAGGAATCCTCTTGTGATAGGCGGTCCAGGACTCACCGTAGAGGTTGAAGAGACCGCTTTCTCGAAGAGAAAGTATCAGCACGGCCGAATGTACCCAACCCAATGGGTCCTCAGGGGCGTGTGCCGCGAGACCGGTGAGCGCTTCCTTGTGCCGGTCGGAAACGGTAGTCGCCGGACCCTGATAAGGCGATGCGTCAGGCCTGGCACTACGGTTATAACCGACGAGTGGCGAAGGTACCGCGGTCTGTCAGGGAGTGGTTACACTCATTTGACAGTGAATCACTCCCTCCAATTTGTACAGCCCGACA
Source organism: Trichuris muris (assembly GCA_000612645.2). Lineage (NCBI taxonomy): Eukaryota > Metazoa > Nematoda > Enoplea > Trichinellida > Trichuridae > Trichuris > Trichuris muris. The sequence goes on along the minus strand of CBXJ02000390.1, from coordinate 10,653 downwards.
CAGGGACGCACACGCAGACCGTGGAATCCCTCTGGGCACAAGTGTAGCGGTCAAACAAGCTCCGGTGCGGCACGCCTCGGTGCTTTCTGCACCTGTACTTGTGCGAGTTCATGTGGCGCCGCAGGCTACGCCCCCGTCAAGACCCATTCGATTGCATTGTCAATGACATTGCAACGTACTGGCCGCCACAGTGATCATTGTACAGTTATCGTTGTATATACTTTTTGATCATTGTACAGTTATCGTTGTATATACGTGTTGTTTGTTGTATATGAACCGTTGTGAATAAAATCATTCATTCATTGCTGTTGTTGTTCAATTCGCGCACTGACCAACAGGATGTAGGTGTGATGAAACAGTAGGGGAGACAAAAACAGGCAATAGCAATGCGTGCGTACCCAAATCGCGAAAACAGCCGTTTCTGTGTACGTTTGCCTTCCAGGAGCGTACGACGGCCACGGCTAAATCGCTATGGTCAACGAAACAGGGCCAAGTGAAGACCGCCAAATAGTTTGTACCATGTAAGCGGAGGCATTTAAATTTCTACAAGTTCCACATAAGCAAACGCCGCACCTTTCTCTTCCATCGCTGCTTAAGAATCTCAGCTCTTCTCCCTTGGGAAGCATAAACTTTACGCTCGGAATTGCGTTAGCAATTAGCAGTGAACGATGCCCGACAAGGTTGAGACAAAAACAGAACAGTGTTGCCTCGCTTAAGCTCTTCTACCGGGTCAAGTCTGTTATCTGCCCAGGAAAAATACAGTAACCCAACAGTAATTAGGTAAGAGGATACTGTGCATGGCGTCATGCCTATTGAGCGATTGGTTGGCTGAGCCAATGATTATCGAGCGACTTCCGCTGTAAAGTTTCATGGCGAAACAACATTCTTTCCTTTTTCTCCAGTTAAGCACAATACTGGGTCTGCTGGATATAGTTTATAAATTTAGGTATGGGTAGGAAGAAACTGCTGGCAATTTGTTGAAAGAAAACGAACTGCACCGGGTTGTTGTTGCCTGTTACCCGCGGGATGTTGGAAAACAACATTCCATCCTTTCCTCAGCTTAAACCAGAAACTGAGGCTTATGTGAATAGGTTTTAGGCTTAGGTAAGGGTAACTTGTTGTTGGTTGCTAGCCGTGATGGGAGAAAAGCCTCGCAACTTAGCGTAAAGCAATTGTACTGATTATCCGCTTGAAGTCCAGATGGACGCGGGCAATGTGGCTATCATTTTTCGGCATAATTTCTACAACTGCTTTCAGCGGTCAAACAGAAAACCCTGATAACTGCGCTGCCCACTGCCTCGTTGACAACAACCCATGGGCACACAACAGACTTATCCTGCTTACTATATTGGGTTAAGATTGCGATAGTGTCCTGATTGCACATATTTAATGCGGTTTACGTAGTTTCGTGTGCGCTGCGATATTAATAGCAACAAACGACCACACTGCTTTAATATACAATTTTCAAACAAAAAATACAGCGATAACAAATACACTCTTATTGCGGCGGCCAAAGCGCGGCGATTTCCGCAAGGATTTTGTCGAAGGCGCTCTCGCTGGGGCGCAGCCCTTTCCGCCACATGAATTTGTAAAGCCGCGAATTCAGCGTGCTTTGGTGTGTGCCGCACCGGGATTGGCGCGGAACTTCTGAACAATCACCTCTCTCACGGCGCTGTACCATTCGATGGCTGCGCTTTTGCCAATGTCCATGAGACTTCTGCAGTAGTGATCGTATTGAATTGCTGGCTCCAGCCGAATAGGAACTTCACGACCTGTCTGAACCTGAGCTTTGATCCTATGAATGATAGATTAAAATTCACAAACATCCATCTTTCCATCATCGCTACCTTCCAGCCACGTTCCCGATCTCAATGCCATCTGCTTCATGCATGCATCATTGGAACATCTCCATCTCGGAGATAGGGCACTGTTCACCGTTAGAGACATGCGCTCTAGGCACGCAAAGTCTATGCCAATGGAGCACACCTTTGTCTTGTAGAAAGCGAATCGCTGTTGCTTCATCTGCAACCAACGCATCAATACCCTGCATGTGGATCCTTCCTAAACGAGACTTGATAGCAGAACAGCAATGAGCAGAGCTATCAACGTGTATAAATAGTGTAAGAGGCAACCTCTGAAAAAGCAGCAGGTGAATGAGCACCCAGCGAATATCGCTTACGCCCCTACTAATCACGCGAGTGTGGAAGTAGAAAAACGCGGAGCGACTTTTTGTGGGTACATGCCGCGGGGGTCCCATCGGCAGCAGCGCAGGTGTCAGCAATTAATGCGCACCATCGAATGTGGGCGAAGCGCGAATTAAGCGATGCGTAAGGCTGCGAGCGGGGCCGTTGCTGCTCCGTGTGCGTGGTCTGAAATGTCGACTTCTTCGTTGGCGGCTTTGGCTGTATGATAGCGGTTGCAGTGAAATTTGAATAACGTGTGCTCTCCTGGTGTTGTCACTACAAATTGGCATAAGGTGGTCATCAGGAGGTGGAGGGTCTGTACCACCATTAATATAGACCACGGAAAGTCAGCCAAGTGTGGACCAGATGCGTCAGTCAGACCGGTTGCTGCAAAATTCGCACTTGACCCTCCACCTCCTGATGACCACCTTATGCCAATTTGTAGCGACAACACCAGGAGAGCACACGTTTATTCAAATTTCACCGCAACTGCTATCATCCAGCCAAAGCCGCCAACGAAGAAGTCGACATTTCAGACCACGCGCACGGAGCAGCAACGGCCCCGCTCGCAATAGCTTATTTCGCTCTTCGCCCACATTCGATGGTGCGCATTAAATTGCTGTCACCTGCGCTGCCGCCGATGGGACCCCTGCGGCATGTACCCACAAAAAGTCGCTCCGCGTTTTTCTACTTCCACACTCGCGTGATTAGTGCACGATGCTCGATGATTAGATTAGTATACGATGTTCGCCGGGTGCTGATTCACGTGCTGCTTTTTCAGTGGTTGCCTCTTACACTATTTATACACGTTGATAGCTCTTGCTCATTGCTGTTCTGCTATCAAGTCTCGTTTAGGAAGGATCCACATGCAGGGTATTGATGCGTTGGTTGCAGATGAAGCAACAGCGATTCGCTTTCTACAAGACAAAGGTGTGCTCCCTTGGCATAGACTTTGCGTGCCTAGAGTGCATGTCTCTAACGGTGAACAGTGCCCTATCTCCGAGATGGAGATGTTCCAATGATGCATGCATGAAGCAGATGGCATTGAGATCGGGAACGTGGCTGGAAGGTAGCGATGATGGAAAGATGGATGTTTGTGAATTTTAATCTATCATTCATAGGATCAAAGCTCAGGTTCAGACAGGTCGTGAAGTTCCTATTCGGCTGGAGCCAGCAATTCAATACGATCACTACTGCAGAAGTCTCATGGACATTGGCAAAAGCGCAGCCATCGAATGGTACAGCGCCGTGAGAGAGGTGATTGTTCAGAAGTTCCGCGCCAATCCCGGTGCGGCACACACCAAAGCACGCTGAATTCGCGGCTTTACAAATTCATGTGGCGGAAAGGGCTGCGCCCCAGCGAGAGCGCCTTCGACAAAATCCTTGCGGAAATCGCCGCGCTTTGGCCGCCGCAATAAGAGTGTATTTGTTATCGCTGTATTTTTTGTTTGAAAATTGTATATTAAAGCAGTGTGGTCGTTTGTTGCTATTAATATCGCAGCGCACACGAAACTACGTAAACCGCATTAAATATGTGCAATCAGGACACTATCGCAATCTTAACCCAATATAGTAAGCAGGATAAGTCTGTTGTGTGCCCATGGGTTGTTGTCAACGAGGCAGTGGGCAGCGCAGTTATCAGGGTTTTCTGTTTGACCGCTGAAAGCAGTTGTAGAAATTATGCCGAAAAATGATAGCCACATTGCCCGCGTCCATCTGGACTTCAAGCGGATAATCAGTACAATTGCTTTAAGCTAAGTTGCGAGGCTTTGCTCCCATCACGGCTAGCAACCAACAACAAGTTACCCTTACCTAAGCCTAAAACCTATTCACATAAGCCTCAGTTTCTGGTTTAAGCTGAGGAAAGGATGGAATGTTGTTTTCCAACATCCCGCGGGTAACAGGCAAGAACAACCCGGTGCAGTTCGTTTTCCTTCAACAAATTGCCAGCAGTTTCTTCCTACCCATACCTAATTTTATAAACTATATCCAGCAGCCCCAGAATGTTGTTTCGCCATGAAACTTTACAGCGGAAGTCGCTCGATAATCATTGGCTCAGCCAACCAATCGCTCAATAGGCATGACGCCATGCACAGTACCCTTTTACCTAATTACTGTTGGGTTACTGTATTTTTCCTGGGCAGATAACAGACTTGACCCCGGAATCAGTAATAATGATAAATATGGGCGTAACATGAAGTTTAATATTAGTTTACGGTGAAAGTGTGTTCAGGTTCAATCGTGGAACTTGCGCACTATTTTGAGTTCCTACAGCCATAATTGGAACAAATAATGAACGATGTCCAGCCTTCCAAAAAATAATGAACAGTTATTCTGTTGCCAGACATCCAATTTTCGAAAAGAGGACCCAGTAACAAACTTTCGATTCATTTCAGCTTCTTTAACAGACAGAACAAGGTCATTCATTCCGAAAGCTCAGTAGTTTATCTTATTTCGCATAGCAGAATCACTGTTTGTCACGAGAAACAAGTTTTTTGTCGTAAGTCGTACCGTTTGCGGACAGTATGAATAATGAAAACTGGGTTCATGGTAACGGGAGATTCGGTTGAAACGTTTTCTACGGTTTCTTCCCGTTCGTTCTGTCGGAAAATTAATTTGGTAGGGCGTTGTTACGTTTAATTTTCAGACACAGAACGAACGGGAAGAAACCGTAGAAAACGTTTCAGTATGAATCATTGTAAAAACATGTTTGTGAACATGAAAGGCGCAGTCAACCATTAAAAGACTATTGGTATTCAAACTGTATAATGTAAACCTGAAAAATGTGTACGAACTGGGCCACACAACCTCTCCCATGCAGGGTACGCGATCCCCTTAATCCTCTTAAAGCATCAGACACCTGCCACGCGTGATGGCACGAATCCGATGAATGGGTCCGACGGATAACAGCGCACCTGCTCGCCACTCTTGGACACCCACATCAGCTAATACGACGATGATCCAAAGCTGCCATGGGACCAGCCCTGGTGGCTGCTGTCAGTTTTCCTCGGTCTGACAAGTGGTTATGCGTGCTTCATTGTCGCTGTACAGTTACTGAACGTTGATTGTGAATTAAACGCGCTTCGAACAGATATGGCTTCGAACGGCTTGCGCTCCAGGCGAGACGCTACAAATGTTATCGCAATAAACAGCTGACAAGTGAACCTTTCATTAAACTTTGTTCCTGTAAATTGTACATTAAAGGATCATGCTTCAGTAATTTCTCTGAAGAAATGCTTTTGGAGACCAGGAAATGGGAGAACAAGGCACTGTTGAAGCGGAAAATGCTTGACCCGTGAGTGATTTGAACACCCAACCTTCTGATCTGGAGTCAGACGCGCTACCGTTGCGCCAACGGGTCTTGCTCAGCTAGTAACATAAGTGCATTAAGTTTAGTAGACGTTGCATCCGAGCGTAAGAACATTACATCTCGCTAAATTTAGTGCCAATGGAAAGCGCACAGCGCTTTTCGATTCAGTTGCCCGCAGTTCTACTGAAAGCAGCGATTTTTCAGGGTAATGTTTCAGGGGTTACATCTCAACTGATTGTTTACTCCATTCAGCGAAGTCCCAATACCAACTGTCAGTGTTATAAAGTAGATGACGTACTCGTTCGTGTCAGTAACAACGTAAACATAGTTTAACTAGTGCATGGTTGCAATTGGCGCAGTCTTTTTTATTTCAAGGCAGTATCAAGCACGTTTTTGTTTCTAGCATTCCTGTGCTTATTAAACTGTTGACCCGTTGGCGCAGCGTTAGCGTGCCTGATTCCAGATTAGAAGGTTGGTTGTTCAAATCACTCGCGGGTCAATGTCATCACCACCTAATTCGCGAACGACTGCTTCATCACCAGATATGCCCTACAAAGGCGATTGTACTTGTTCCCACGCATTCATTTATCAAGTGAGGGTCATAATTTTATTTTTATCACGTCCTCTAAAGCATTTCTGCGAAATTTAACCACCATTTATTAATGCTGTTAGCATTAATTTTATGGCCAATATTTATAAGCTTAATAGGTTGAAGATGATGTTTTTTCACCAACGGACTGAAATAATTCAACGGGTTGAAGTCTGATATTTAACACAGATTATCCACGTTGATCAAAGCCTTTTATTCCCAAATGGCATAACCATGCATAGCTTTCGGGTCGCTACCATCGACCCGTCCTTCAGTGCAAGGAAAATCATCGACTGCCCAGCCAGTCAATGGTTCAGCAAGCCCCTCTGCTAGACCATCCGGGTTGGCGACATCAACTATCAGGTCTAACCTTTGACCTGTCAAGCGTTTGCCGCCCGCCCAGTCTGTCATGCAGAGGAGCGAGCATCCCCACCGACCGACCGGGACAGCGTCACAACTACAAATGAAAATAAAATAATAATAAAACAACGGCAGTAGCATCCCAAACCCGTCTGTATCCCAAACATCCCAAACCCCTCTGCCAGCCCGGATGGTCTAGCAGAGGGCCTTGCTGAACCATTGACTGGTTGGGCAGTCGATGGTTTATTTTGCACTGAAGACGGGTCGATGGTAGCGACCCGAGAGCTATGCTTGGTTATGCCTTTTGGGAATAAAAGGTTTTGATCAACGGGGATAATCCGTGTTAAATATCAGACGGTATGTGCCCAATACCCCGTTAAATGGAGAAGATTTCTGGGCACTTGTTTCAAATTTCCCCCCCCCCCCTCCCCCGTAGCCGGCGACACTATCGTGAGGCTGACCATGATTGGTTGTCGCCCTGTTCCGAATGGTGGCGGGCTGATAGGCTGGTTCTGCTCGCAACTGAATGGTTGGTGCGGTTGAGTTCGCTATGGTTATATTTCTACAACGTAGAGGTGGTGATCGCCCCTTTGGTATGAAGCCTAACGGCTTGCACTGCAAAAGTTGGGGAACTCAACATAGGGTCTACGCGAAAGTGGTCCAGACGGGTCCCTCCGCTGGGAAAATTCTGCCGAGGCACATCAGGACATTTGAAAAAAACCCATCGTTGACACTTATTCGTTGAGATAGTGAACTACTTCAGCATTGGAGTGATGAGCGAGGACGAGCTGCTGGGGGCAGAAAACGATGCCTATGGTTCTGCTGCGTTCGTAAGTTAAAAGGGAGAAATGACTCTTATTTTGTGGTTTAGGCTTAGGTAATGGGCAGAAAACGATGCCTACGGTTGTGTTGCTTTCGAAATGTGAAAGGGAGATCTCACTCTTATTCTATTGGTCTAGGCTTAGGTAAGGGCAGAAAACGATGCCCACGGTTATGTTGCTTTCGTAGTTTAAAACGGAGGTATGATCTTGATTTTATGGTTTAGGCTTAGGTAAGGGCATAAAACTATGCCTACGGTTGTGTTGCTTTCGTAATTTAAAACGGAGATATGATCTTGATTTTATGGTTTACGCTTAGGTAAGGGCACAGAACTATGGCTACGCGCTGGGGCTTTGCGATTCCAACGCCACCTAGGCAAGGGGGGGGGGAAATTCGAAAAAAGTTCCGATTTCTGTAACGGGTTGGAGCTTAATAGGTTTCTCTAGTCATTGATTAGTATTGAATATACGGGTTGAGCAATTAGTCAACTTATTTACGGGACGTTCGATGCTGGCTATTTGTAATTGAGTGATGGTGTTACGTCAAAAATTTCCTAATTTTCTGAAGCGACTTTTCTGTGCCCGTTCTGGTGATAAAGCATGTACTTGCGCAGTTACAGTTGTGTGATCACTCATCGGAACTTACCGAAGAAAACAGCATTAGAAATAAACACACACACACACACACACACACGCGACATGCAAGATCAGTCCCGAAAGCTTCTTGTGTTTCTGCCTATATTTTTAACGGAACTGAAGCCGTGTTTTTGGAATAAACAAATGAGATCATATCCCGTGTTCACAAATCCTATTTTTAATATAGTGGAACAAATTTCTGCTGACAGATTCTTGAACACGGTATCACCCGTTACGTAAAAGCGTTTATTTCCAAACGCAGAGCTTACGTAACGGGTGATACCGTGTTCAAGAATCTGTCAGCAGAAATGCACCTTTCCCCGTTTAAAGAGAAAATAAGAAGAAAAGTATAGTGGAACAAAGAATATATATATATATATATATATATATATATATATATATATATATAATTAGTGAAGACTGGATGTCTTGTATACAGACTGGTGTCTGGTATATACAGACTGGTGTCTCTCCACCACCACCGCTGACGACGGGACTCGAGCGTCCCGAAATATACGGTTTTACATACAGTTGCGTACGTGTGCTGTTTGCGTTCTTTCTAATAACCACTCTCATCCATCTGCTGGTAGGGAGATCGCTTCAGTATACTTACAGATACTTAAAAACGGGAAAAATCCGTGACAACCATCAATATATATATATATATATATATATATATATATATATATATATATATATATATATATATAACAAAAAGGAATAGTCACAGTTTACTTCGAACAAATATATATCATATCATATTCGTATAAATAAAGCTTCTTTTATCTTCCTTCGTATGAAATTCGATTCCCTACAGATGGGTATAGAATACATTCTATACCCATCTGTAGGGAATCGAATTTCATACGAAGGAAGATAAAAGAAGCTTTATTTATACGAAACAATAGCACCTTTAACAGGGACAAGGGTGTGGAAGTTTGTGAAACTTGGTTTGATATCATCCATCGACGTGGGTGCTGCAAAATTCCACACCGAACAACCCAAGACTCTCACAAAGAGGAACCACTCAACACAGCAATCCGTATAGAAGATGATCCTGGGACGGATAATGTTGGGAGTACGGATACATAGCACACAAATTTCGATAAAAGAAGAAGGGAATAGAAAAACGGCGATAATCATCAAGAGATTCGTCGTTTAAACTGGCTAATGTTCTTAGTTTAAAGAATTTGTTTAAAACCAATTGTGACGGAACTCGTTCACTTGATGTAGACGGGTTGAGCATTACTTATCGCTGAAGACGGTGTACGAGAAATCCCGAAAGCTCCGAAGTTTTTTGGCAAACATTAAACGGTGTTCAGTCGTATTAATTTTGCTGACATGTATAACTACACCGTTATGAAACATCCTATTTTCAATTTTCTATATATATATATATATAACTGAAAATAGGATGTTTCGTAACGGTGTAGTTATAAATGTCAGCAAAATTAATACGACTGAACACCGTTTAATGTTTGCCAAAAAACTTCGGAGCTTTCGGGATTTCTCGTACCCCGTCTTCAGCGATAAGTAATGCTCAACCCGTATATACATATACATATATATATCTGCTGACATGTATAACTACAGAGTTACAAAACATCCTATTTTCAATTATATATATATATATATATATATATAGGCTGTTCTGCTTTGGAATTAATTTCGATGGGGAAGCTTAAAAGGTGTAGCCATTGTGAAGAAACGAGAAAACCAGTCTACTGCACGGACATTACGCACTGCATGCAATAATTCCAACACATTATTCGTTGCTTGCACTAGTTTGCTAATAATTCATACAATTTAGAAATAATCCGGCACTATGCGATCTCAGCCCCGACCAGATGATTGTCGCTTACAGGTGGTTTCCGACCCAATGGTTCGCCACTGACAGATGGTTCGGGTTTACGCTGGTTGGCTACGCAACTGGGAAATGTAGATGTCAGAACCGTAATCCCTTAAGACAACTTGTACGTTTCTGTCGAAATTAGTAAAGTGATGATGACATTCTGGATCATGATGAGCAGTTAGTCATAGATACAGCAGGTCGGTCGAACAACTGCGTGTATAAGTCTTGTTATTTACACAAACTTCATCCCAAAGTCTTAATCGATACTGTGATAAACTGCAGTAACGGTAACGAAGAAACATTGGGTTGGAACACAGCTCAAAACGCTGCTGCTTAGCAGCACGATGTGATCTTATAAACAAACGGTAGCCACCTAGAAGTAGTGCATCAATGAAAGGGCACATTTTCTTACAAATGCTCGTCATTTGTCGAACGGACACCGTTTCTGTGCACTTTCTTTTCGCATGTCGGACATAACTGAGTGCATGTGGAAAAGGCGATGACTAACGACAGTTCGAAGGTATCCGTAGCCAAAGTGCAACAGGCTAACTACGGATGAGTTCGAGCCACTCGAAGGCAAACTTCAGAACCCGCTGCTCGAATCATACTGACGGCAGAGGCTTGATCAGTAACAACTTGTCGGTTGACGGCCAAGATTTGGTCACCGAGCTAAATTGCAATGATTAAATGATTTTCGAAACGGCGTAGAGTTTACCTTGAGTTTGCCGTCAACTGGCGAATTCGGCTGAACTGAGGTGATCAGTATACCGCTTGCGCGTTTTCCAACGCCCATTCCCCATGCCTGATCTGTATGCTTGGATAGCTGAACTTCTAATATGTCGCAGTTAACTTTCTCCGTATCCACAAACGGTGCACGCTTGGCTGCAAACAATTCAAATGACCAT
>CBXJ02000389.1:0-12307 GCA_000612645.2 Trichuris muris | reverse complement strand
GAGCATGCTTTTCACGATTTTCCCAGTGAAATAAATGAGGCGAAATGTCGTCCCTGAATTTTACGTCAGTATACGGCCTGAACTCTTCTGCGTAAATTTGCATTTGGATTTCACTGCTTCCAAATTTCCTACGGAGCGGACATCTTTTGTTAGAAGGAATCCAATTTTTTTGCTCACAGCAAGACCGTTTGAACGTTACCTCCTTAATTGTAGTTCGGGGTCTTTTCTGTTATCTGGACAATCACTTGCGCATCTTTTAGAACAATACCTCGCTTGCATCATCTGTTGTTCGGAAAAGACTGGTGAGCGCCGGCGCTTTGCGCCGGCGCTCACTATGCGACACTGTGATTGGCTATTTCAGCGACCAATGCGGGTTTGAGCAAGAGGTTTTTGCGCGATACGTTCTTAAGCGGCTTAATTAGCCGAAAAGACCATGCTTCGAACCGCTACAGAATTGCGAGTGTTGGCGGTAATACCTTGGACGTGTTGACCAGCGCATGATGGATTTCTCGTACAGCAGCGTAGCGCGTTAAGGTTTTTACGAGAGAATGCGTTTCTTGATGGTTAGGGACAAAGTTTGATGAGCGCTCTTTCTGTTCGTCCTTTGCGCATGTACTACGGTGTACTGTTGTAATTTGAATGAACGTTGTAGTAGTTTTATTGCACGTTCACACTAATGAATGAATATACAGTAATGATAACCGGAAACTAATAGATATACATCAATGATATACGGTGTATGTACAAGTCACGGGGAATGTGTCACTCGGGAGGGGAGCACGGGAAAAGTATCACTCGGGAGGACAGTGCGTAGCAATGTCACATAGAATTTTATCAAAGGGATCTTCACCGGACGCAATCTTCTGCGCCATGTGAACTCGCACAGGTATGAGTGGAGCATATGCCTGTGGGTTCCACACCGGGCTTGATTTTGGCGCTTGGCATGGGACCACAGGGATTCCACAGTCTGCGTATGTGCTCCACTCACCGGGTTGACGAAGTTGATGGAATGGTTTACACGCAAGTGCGTGTAAACTTCGTCTGGCAGACTGCTGTATCCCCGCCATTCGTCTGAAAACGACGGTGGTCCCACGCCAAATGTGGTCTTTGATCACCGGGATGAGGGTGGCGCTGCTGCGATCGGGAACTTCCACGAGGAAGCACTCACCGGTTTCGCGGCAGACACCACCGAAAACCCACTGCTGTGGGTAGGCCTGGCCTCGGTTGTATTTCCGTCGAGAAAATAGACTTTCGTCGACTTCAACCGTGAGGCCAGGACCTCCGATCTTCACCGGGTTGCGCAGGACTGCTTGAGCCGCGGCTGTCCGTGCGGCAAGGTTCCATTGGACCGCCGTCGACGGAGCCATGTCCAGTTCCTGCACGCAGAAGGTACACGTGGTGTACTCTTTACTCCACGCGTACAGGAACTGGACGATCTTTCTGAGCGGCAGCTTTGATCCTGTAACGCAAGGAATCAACTTCCAATGGTGGTGTTGCAGTGAAAGTTTACCTTGGCACCAAGTGCCGGAACGAACCGCTATGTTTTTTTCCGCAGCCTGCCTTTGTACATCTCCACCGGGATGGGGACGCAGACGTTCCTGTGGACAGGGACATTCGCTCACCGCAAGAGCAAAGTCGTTGACGATGAAGAATGCCCCTGTCCTGCAAGAAGCGAACTGCACTTTTTTCATCGGGAATGCTACTGGTAAGAGTAAGTAACGAGAACGATGTATGTGCGTTGGAGGACATTAAGAATGGCTAAAATTGACGGATCTTGGATCTTATAGGGAAAGTGAGGCGGCACTATGGATGTCAAGAGGTGTTTTCGTAGGACCAAGCTATGCGAGTTAATTCAGTTTTTCGAATGAATAGGTGCTGGGAAGACTTTCACTGGACTACTGTACCTTTGGCGCTGAGATCAAAGGGAACTTCGCCTTTGTCGTCGGCGACAAAGGCGGCAATTGCGTTGGGGGTATTGCACATCGCGTCTGGAACGTTTACCAGACAGTGATGCGCCGGTCAAGAGGTACTGTCGTCGAAGCAGGCGAAGCGGTTTAATTCGCTTTCCCTGAATGCACTAACGCTAGGCGAGCTGCCGGCTGGGCAAAAGGAATCTCGCAAGTTGAGGATTTTGTAACACGGAACGTGTACTCGTGGAACCAAGCGAAGCGCCTTAATTCGATTATTCGAATGAGTAGATGCTAGGAGAACGGTGTCTGGATAACGGGTCCATTCCAGCCAAGCCTTGCTGACATCGCGCAGGTGCTAACCACTGAGACTGCGGGAGACACCTATGAGCTGTAATACCTCTTGACCCATGTGCATGCGTCTTCCTTATTCAAAAGGACTGCAATTGAATGCGAGCCCCTTTCGGTATGTCGGGGAACACAGTGGGGGCCCAAACAGTCCCCCCGCGCCTAACGAGCTGATGAACACGTTCGGCGACGCTTACACCGGTGACGACGTCCACGTTGTGAAGGTTCGGTAAGTCGATGTCAATACTGTGTACTACGTTATGTGCAGCATTAAGTTTGTGGGGAAATCTTAGGCGATCAAGAGGTACGAGCGCGCAGGTAGTGGGTATGAAAATATACGGTTATGTTTAGGTCTAGGCTTAGGTATCGGCGAAAGCGACTGCTATCAAGAAATACCGAGGCTTAGGTATCGGCGAAAGCGACTGCTATCAAGAAATACCGAGGCACAGGTAGTGGGTATGAAAATATACGGTTGTGTTTGGGTCTAGGCTTAGGTATCGGCGAAAGCGACTGCTATCAAGAAATACTGAGGGCACAGGTAGCGGGTATGAAAATATACGGTTATGTTTAGGTCTAGGCTTAGGTATCGGCGAAAGCAACTGCTATCAAGAAATACCGAGCGCACAGGTAGTGGGTATGAAAATATACGGTTGTGTTTGGGTCTAGGCTTAGGTATCGGCGAAAGCGACTGCAATCAAGAAATACCGAGCGCACAGGTAGTGGGTATGAAAATATACGGTTGTTTTTGGGTCTAGGCTTAGGTATCGGCGAAAGCGACTGCAATCAAGAAATACCGAGCGCACAGGTAGTGGGTATGAAAACATACGGTTGTGTTTGGGTCTAGGCTTAGGTATCGGCGAAAGCGACTGCTATCAAGAAATACTGAGGGCACAGGTAGTGGGTATGAAAATATACGGTTGTTTTTGGGTCTAGGCTTAGGTATCGGCGAAAGCGACTGCAATCAAGAAATACCGAGCGCACAGGTAGTGGGTATGAAAATATACGGTTGTGTTTGGGTCTAGGCTTAGGTATCGGCGAAAGCGACTGCTATCAAGAAATACTGAGGGCACAGGTAGTGGGTATGAAAATATACGGTTGTTTTTGGGTCTAGGCTTAGGTATCGGCGAAAGCGACTGCAATCAAGAAATACCGAGCGCACAGGTAGTGGGTATGAAAATATACGGTTGTGTTTGGGTCTAGGCTTAGGTATCGGCGAAAGCGACTGCTATCAAGAAATACTGAGGGCACAGGTAGTGGGTATGAAAATATACGGTTGTTTTTGGTCTAGGCTTAGGTATCGGCGAAAGCGACTGCTATCAAGAAATACCGAGCGCACAGGTAGTGGGTATGAAAATATACGGTTGTGTTTGGTCTAGGCTTAGGTATCGGCGAAAGCGACTGCAATCAAGAAATACCGAGCGCACAGGTAGTGGGTATGAAAATATACGGTTGTGTTTGGGTCTAGGCTTAGGTATCGGCGAAAGCGACTGCTATCAAGAAATACTGAGGGCACAGGTAGTGGGTATGAAAATATACGGTTGTGTTTGGGTCTAGGCTTAGGTATCGGCGAAAGCGACTGCAATCAAGAAATACCGAGCGCACAGGTAGTGGGTATGAAAATATACGGTTATGTTTAGGTCTAGGCTTAGGTATCGGCGAAAGCAACTGCTATCAAGAAATACCGAGCGCACAGGTAGTGGGTATGAAAATATACGGTTGTGTTTGGGTCTAGGCTTAGGTATCGGCGAAAGCGACTGCAATCAAGAAATACCGAGCGCACAGGTAGTGGGTATGAAAATATACGGTTGTGTTTGGGTCTAGGCTTAGGTATCGGCGAAAGCGACTGCTATCAAGAAATACGAGGCACAGGTAGTGGGTATGAAAATATACGGTTGTTTTTGGGTCTAGGCTTAGGTATCGGCGAAAGCGACTGCAATCAAGAAATACCGAGCGCACAGGTAGTGGGTATGAAAATATACGGTTGTGTTTGGGTCTAGGCTTAGGTATCGGCGAAAGCGACTGCTATCAAGAAATACTGAGGGCACAGGTAGTGGGTATGAAAATATACGGTTGTTTTTGGGTCTAGGCTTAGGTATCGGCGAAAGCGACTGCAATCAAGAAATACCGAGCGCACAGGTAGTGGGTATGAAAATATACGGTTGTGTTTGGGTCTAGGCTTAGGTATCGGCGAAAGCGACTGCTATCAAGAAATACTGAGGCACAGGTAGTGGGTATGAAAATATACGGTTGTTTTGGGTCTAGGCTTAGGTATCGGCGAAAGCGACTGCAATCAAGAAATACCGAGCGCACAGGTAGTGGGTATGAAAATATACGGTTATGTTGGGTCTAGGCTTAGGTATCGGCGAAAGCGACTGCTATCAAGAAATACCGAGGCACAGGTAGTGGGTATGAAAATATACGGTTGTGTTTGGGTCTAGGCTTAGGTATCGGCGAAAGCGACTGCTATCAAGAAATACTGAGGGCACAGGTAGCGGGTATGAAAATATACGGTTATGTTTAGGTCTAGGCTTAGGTATCGGCGAAAGCAACTGCTATCAAGAAATACCGAGCGCACAGGTAGTGGGTATGAAAATATACGGTTGTGTTTGGGTCTAGGCTTAGGTATCGGCGAAAGCGACTGCAATCAAGAAATACCGAGCGCACAGGTAGTGGGTATGAAAATATACGGTTATGTTTAGGTCTAGGCTTAGGTATCGGCGAAAGCAACTGCTATCAAGAAATACCGAGCGCACAGGTAGTGGGTATGAAAATATACGGTTGTGTTTGGGTCTAGGCTTAGGTATCGGCGAAAGCGACTGCAATCAAGAAATACCGAGCGCACAGGTAGTGGGTATGAAAATATACGGTTGTTTTTGGGTCTAGGCTTAGGTATCGGCGAAAGCGACTGCAATCAAGAAATACCGAGCGCACAGGTAGTGGGTATGAAAATATACGGTTGTGTTTGGGTCTAGGCTTAGGTATCGGCGAAAGCGACTGCTATCAAGAAATACTGAGGGCACAGGTAGCGGGTATGAAAATATACGGTTATGTTTAGGTCTAGGCTTAGGTATCGGCGAAAACGACTGCCATCAAAACTTAGCGAGCGGACACGTAGTTGCATTGAAAGGAAACTGCTGTGTTCAGGCTTAAGCTTAGGTATCAGCGAAAACGGCAGCCATCAAAACTTAGCGAGCGCACACGTAGTTGCAATGAAACGAAACGGTTGTGTTCAGGTTTAGGTATCGGCGAAAACGGCAGCCATCAACAATTACCGATCGCACACGTAGTTGCAATGAAAGGAAACGGTTGTGTTCAGGTTTAGGCTTAGGTATCGGCGGAAACGACAGCCAACATGCACAGTTGCGCGCACAGTTACTGCTGATGAAAAGGAACGGTTGTGTTTGGGGTTTAGGCTTAGGTATCGGCGAAAAAACGGCAGCCAAGATGTACAGTTGCTCGCAAATTCAGCGCACACGCCAGGGTTCGACGAAAGTAACAATCAACTGCGGTTTACGAATTGACGCAACACACAGTGAACTCTTAACCTACGCACTCCACTCTCGCTCGCCGAACAAATGCGCAGCTTGGGCTAAGGTTCCCAGCTGGCGCCACAGTCGCCGGCGCTCGCGCGCCGATACTCTTACCTAACAAGAACAATAGATTACGTAATTAGGTCAAGTGTACTGTACATTGTCCAGATAACAGCAAAGGCCCCTGTCTTTTAATATTACAAGTTAAGGACCATTCGTTATAATGAAAAATAATAACGCAGATTCAAACGGCTCCAATTCTCGGCCTGGGAAACTTTTTAGACGGCGATAACTGTCTCGCAGGACCATGCAAAAACTACGCGGTATGCGAAGATTACTACAGAGGCTACGAATGCATATGCAGACCAGGATACACTGGTAGTCATTGCGAAATAGGTATGCAAAATCGGATACTTAGTCCCATTTACGTCTAAAACGGAAATAATGATAATGTTGTATGGCATGAATCGCATTCGCTTTTTCCAATAATGTTGTGGCGAGACAACTCCAGCTGGCAGAGAGCTGGAACTTTCACGAACAAAACACTGATAATGAACATAAGAACTGAATCTAAGCTATTGCAAATAGTTATGACGCCAATGATCAGAGGCTTTGGATTTACAAAACGCTGATGTTTCGAAAGTCTTCAGTTCAGCGCTGCTTATTCTTTGCCAACAAACAGCTAGTATGGATTCGCTTTAAAGGACTATTATAGACGATCAAGACTGGCGGAAGTCAAGCCCTTTCACCGTAAAGTTCAATGGGTTGTTCAAAGAATCGCACACTCAACATTAATCATAAACAAACTCGAAATGAATTCGTGCGTTTTAGTCCTGAAGCTACTTTCTTCTGCTTTCCCTTATAAAACGAATGTAAAAAGTAACTTAATTATTATAATCAAATGTACGAATGGGGACGCTCTTAGAAAAGCGAATTTACCTTAAGAACAATAAGCATGAATAATCAAAATGTATTTCCCACATAATGAACGTTAAAAAAGAACAAATGGATCTTTTCTGTCTCGTTCCCCGTCATACTGTAACTTCCTGGTATGACGTCATCCCCACGTTGATTGGTCCGTTAATTGTTGGAGACATAGGTGGCGCCACCGTCACATTTTGCGGGCCGAGCGCTCGAAGCAATCTTCCCTTACCTAAACCTAAACTATAAAATAAGAGTCATGTCAATCTTTCCCTTTAAATCACGAAAGCAACACGACCGTAGGCATCGTTTTCTGCCCTTACCTAAGCCTAAACCATAAAATAAGAGAAATGTCTCCCTTTTAACTTACGAAGGAAACAGAACCATAGGCATCATTTTCTGCCCTTACCTAAGCCTAAACCATAAAATAAGAGACATGTCTCCCTTTTAACTTACGAAGGCATCTTACAAAGGCTCTTGAAGTTTACGATCGCTAATGCATCTCGGCGCCCTCTTCGTAGCACTTTATATCAGCGTTCGGCAACAGAAACGTCATTAGCGCCCCCTAGCGACATGATAATCAAGTAGGGGGAACGAAACAGAAAAGACCCGAACAAATGCATAACCGTAGCAAGATTCTTACCGTTGTCATCAATTGAACTGAACAACATTTTCCCAATGCCATCTTTACGGAATTTACTTGAATACCAGACATCGACGAATGCGCCAGTGATCCATGCGAGAACGGAGGTACATGTCGGCAATTCGAAGATTACTACAATTGCACATGCCCAGAGAACTTTCGCGGACAGCACTGTGACGCAGGTACATCTTAAATAATCATGCAAAGGTTAAGCGCTCTCCAACATTGCCGTCATCCTTATGTTAAAGCCAGTGACCCCTTGTTTAAATGAAATGCCCACTTTGTGACGCCAAACACATAACAATCAAAATTAGCAAATCCACTACCGCAATCAATTACTAGTACTAAAGTGTTACAAGTTGCCAGCGAAGATATTCTTTGTACTTTGCTTCAGAACAGTCGTAAAGCAAATGTAGCCATGAGTAATCGTCTGCAAACAAATCACACCGCCGAGGCCGACTAAACGGAAAACAACCAAACCTATTCACCCGTTACTGGAGCGATGAGAACCTCCACTGCTCCAACCGTTTGTGTCAGCAGCTATTTTACGAAACCAATATTAACGGGTGAAAACGTACTCCAGTGAAAAAAATTGCAAGTGTAATGTACTTGACTACAATGCTGATCTTTCCGGGTCTACCCATCAAAATAACTGCTCCTGGACAAGTACTTTACGTACATTTCGTGCAAACAGTGCTGTTAAGATTAATGTACATTGACGATGGAACAAAATTTCATTTATCTTTCAAAGCACCGAAGAAATGCCAACTCGGGTATTTTATTTCTCGCATACAAACTGAAATTCCGCCCAGTGGTACAAAACACCTTAACGTTGAGGTCATGTAACACACAAACTTTGAAAAACGTTATTTACGTGATTTACCGCTTGAAATTAACAAAATAATAGCTGCAAAAAATTAACTATTTCTTCTAATGCGTTGTACTTAAGCTGTTGGCAAATGTGACAAAGTGAAATGTGAAAATGGAGGCACTTGCGAAGAAGTCGAATCCTACTACGTATGCAAGTGCCCATTCGGCTATCACGGCAAGCACTGCGAAAAAGGTAATGAATCAAAGTTAAATTTACTACTGTTGCACACTGGGAAAAGGAGAGCAAAATAGCCAGATTGCCAATTTGATAGTGAACAGAGGAACAGCAAATTCGTTCCTTAGTACCACTACGCACTGGGGAATTCAAGAAAAATAATCCGTTATACTAAGTGAGTTTAAATTTTAGCAACCAATATGTGCATCAACAAACCATGCAAGAACGGTGGTCAATGTGAAGGCACCGCGGATACTTTCATTTGCAAGTGCAAGCCGGATTTTACTGGACGCCTGTGCCAAAGTATGTGCAGCTAATTTAGTATTGTGGACATACAAAGCCAGAATGGATTCGCAAGAAAATTTTTGTAATGCTTCAAAGCGCTTTATTCCAACAAGCTGCAAGTAAACTTGAACTAATTCAGTTTCATTTAGAATAATGCTTAAGCTCTACTGTCTTACAAATGGCACCATTACATGCATCATAAGAATAATTCACGTTGTCCCTACCTTTGAACAAAAGGATCGATTCATTCATTCAGTACTTACTGACAAGCGATTAAAGCTTATTTAAGCAGCTTTATTATAACAGTCCCTCATCGGAAATAAAATAGTCCCAGAAAAAGTAACACTTAAGACAGGTAGCTATTGTCCAATTTGAATTACATCACGAAATAATAAAAATATCAAACTTCATTATAATGAAGCTAAAGTTTAATAAAGTCTCTACCTTTCCAAATAACATAGATACAACGAACTTCGCAGCTTCACAAATTGGAGGCAGCACTAAATTTTCACAGATGCATCTGTTTCAGCGAAAATGGAAGATGAAGAAGGCACGGGATCCGTGTTCGTCACTGTTGCAATTACAGTTTCAACCCTTTTATTTGTCGTTGGCATAATTTATTTCCTGGTAATGGCGCGACATCCTCTGCATTATTTGAAAGTGGTTTCGTACTTTCAGATCACATTCATAAAAAGTATGCACAAAGAAAGCAAACATTCAATTTCGCTCATATCTACCGGAACCAAAAGTAAGACCGGCCGCATCTTTTTCTCCAGAAGACGAAGACCGTTCACTAATTGGTCTCCAAGAATTTCCCGCAAACCTAACAGAAGAAGGCGATTTTAAGGAGCGGTGGCACGAAACCCAAAGGACGTTACAGATTTCTATGTGCTTACATTACTGAACAGTTAACTGAAAGCACCTTTTGATTGTATATCGGTTAACGACTTGGGAGCACAACAATAGCATAAAAATAAGTCAGTAAAGAAAAGTCTAGTGCAGGCTGCATCAACCCACTGACCATTACTCCACATACCGGCACGTTTAACCGACACTTGCAGCGAATTATCCCCATAGCATTCATTTTGTAAACCAAATACGGCAATAACCCGTTAGACGAAATCGTTTATTCCAAAAAGGAAACAAGCGTAGCTTTCGGAACCAACCTTGTTCCGTCCTCAGCGCTAAACAATAACCTTTGTAACCTACTTATGGATGGTCAAGTACTAACGTTGACCTGAGTTCGTTAGTAGTGGTCACGTGGGGATTAACTGACATCATCAGGAGGATTGTTTCGACGAGAAGTAGATGGGCTTTGGTCAACTGAGTGGTCTTTGCAACATTGTGTCGCATTAACCACAGTCGACCAAATGTCACTGACTCCTACTCCTTCATCCCTGTTGATGCAGTTATTGTGGCGGATGTACATTGCCTCTTTGATTTTTCGAAGACTGAAATTAGGTTCGTAATGCAGTCTTGTTGCGGTAAGTTGATCCAGCGGGTTGCAACATGATACCACATGTTGAACCACCGCTGAGGCATTAATTGATTCTTCCATGATCTTTGCTGGATCTCTTGTTTGCGGGCGACCTCTCCTTTTTGGAAGTTCTCCTCTTTGTCGCTTTTCGGCATTCCTGTAACGTTTGAGTGCCGCGATGTGCTGTTGAAACCGGGTGCGCTACCGTGTGCCCTGTTTCACCAATGTAGCTTGCACCACAGCTGCAATTGACACTGTAGATTGCCCCGGGTTTGTTCTCTGGAGAGATCTTAACCTTGTCCGAACGTAAAAAGGATCTAAGGTTCGTAAAGTTTTTGAAAAACACCTTGAATCCTAACTTCCTGGATTCTTTGCGTATTGCCTCTCCAATACCGGGGAAATAGGTAAGACCATTGCATCATTCGGATCATTCCTTTGTTCAGATGCTGTCAAATTACCTCGTGGGTTGTTCAGTCTTCGGTCAATGTAAGTGTCAGCCAACCTTTTTGGAAAATCATTCTGTTGGAGAGTCCTGCGAATGTGTTCTAATTCTTCGTTGAAATACTCTCTGCTACATAGGTTGACTGCCCGATCCACCATTCCTGTGATGATGCCTACTTTAACATTCAAAGGATGGTTGGACAAGAAATTCAAATATCTTCCTGAATGCGTAGGCTTCCTGTATACCTTAGTTGTCATTCGGTTTTCTTCTCTCATCACAAGAAGATCAAAGAAGGGAAGTTGTCCACCTGTTTCTTTCTCCATTGTGAACAAAATCTTGCCAAGGAAGAGACTGTTTAGGTGTTCTAGTAAGTCTCTGTCCTTCCCTTCCTCGACGATGGCAAAGACGTCATCCACGTATCTTTTAAAGGCCTTCAGGTGGAAGTTTTGAAAGCCTGTTGGGAATGCAACTTCTTCAAGATGTTCCATGAAGATTTCCGCGATGATCGGGGAAAGGGAACTGCCCATAGGAGCACCTCGCTTTTGAGAATAAAAGGATCCTTTCCAATGGAAATAGTTGCCGTCTTCCATACAGAACTTAACCAGCTTCGTTATGTGGTAAGGGTTAAGTTTGGTTCTTTCGTTCAAAGAGACATCATTGGACAAAAGTTCAGAGATTATTTGGTAAGTGAGATCCAATGGGATGCTTGTGAATAGATCTGTAACGTCGTAGCTCACTAAGATGTCACTATCTTGTAGCTCGATCTGTTTGATCTCCGTTGCAAATGACAATGAATTTTCCGTATGTGACCTTCTGTGTCCGGTCAAAGGTTTCAGTATTGTGGCCAGATAGCTACAAAGATAACTGGTAACACATTGTCCGCTGGCAATCACTGGTCTCAGTGGAACGTCTTCTTTGTGTATTTTCGGTAGGCAGAAGAGCTCTGGGCTGGCGAAATTGGTTGTGTATCTTAACCATTTTGTGATGTTGATCATTTTCTCTTCATTGGTTTCTTCGTACAAGTCTGCCAGTTTTCCAATTAAGGTTTTCCGTACGGTTTCCGTAGGTTTTCCGTACGGTTTCCTTTCCGTTTCCAGTTTTCCAATTAAGGTTTTCCGTACGTGTCGTGTAGCTATCTGGCCACAATACTGAAACCTTTGACCGGACACAGAAGGTCACATACGGAAAATTCATTGTCATTTGCAACGGAGATCAAACAGATCGAGCTACAAGATAGTGACATCTTAGTGAGCTACGACGTTACAGATCTATTCACAAGCATCCCATTGGATCTCACTTACCAAATAATCTCTGAACTTTTGTCCAATGATGTCTCTTTGAACGAAAGAACCAAACTTAACCCTTACCACATAACGAAGCTGGTTAAGTTCTGTATGGAAGACGGCAACTATTTCCATTGGAAAGGATCCTTTTATTCTCAAAAGCGAGGTGCTCCTATGGGCAGTTCCCTTTCCCCGATCATCGCGGAAATCTTCATGGAACATCTTGAAGAAGTTGCATTCCCAACAGGCTTTCAAAACTTCCACCTGAAGGCCTTTAAAAGATACGTGGATGACGTCGTTGCCATCGTCGAGGAAGGGAAGGACAGAGACTTACTAGAACACCTAAACAGTCTCTTCCTTGGCAAGATTTTGTTCACAATGGAGAAAGAAACAGGTGGACAACTTTCCCTTCTTGGATCTTCTTGT